>JAFNEN010002898.1:0-12639 GCA_019343175.1 Oedothorax gibbosus
ATACAAATCCACTGATAAGAGAAATAAGCCATTTGCTACCATTGATAGCGATGGAAAACTTAATTTAAAGCCAAATGCTAGTGAAGCCTGGTGTTTATTAAGATTAATGGGTTTAATATTTGGCAACTTTATCGAAAATGGGAACCCATTCTGGAACATTGTTTGCTTACTTCAAGAAGTAGTTAGTATTGTTTGTAATCCTGTTCACACAAATGATAGTATCGCATATATGCAAACAATAATTACAGATTTCTTAAATGAATTTAAGCGCAATTTTCCAAACGAAACTCTTCGTCCTAAATTTCATTACTTAATACACTATCCTCAAATGACATTTGATTTCGGCCCTCTTATACATTGTTGGACATTAAGGTTTGAAAGTAAGCATGGTTTTTTTAAGTATATATGCAATAGAATTAGAAATATGCAAAATGTTTGTTTTACTTTAGCTCAAAGGCACCAAAAACATCAATGCTATACATTATTAGGAAATCCACTTATAACCGACGAAACATACACCAAAGGCAAATTAATTTCAATAGACAAACTTAATTCTGAAGATTTAAAACTTATTAATCATTTAATCAGCTCTGAAACAAATATTTATAGCATTCAAGCAGTTTCTGTTGGCAGTGTTTCATATAAAATTGGATTCTGCTTGGTAAAGGAAACACATCCCCATTATGTCTTTTGGAAAATCGATAACATATTTGTCATTAATAGTGTAACATTTTTCATTATGAGAGAAATAAAAACACATTTTTTTGATTTACATTACAATGCTTGGATTTTGCAAACAACGTCAAAAAAGGTTTTAGTTCAGAGAGCTGAATGTCCATATTTTTACCCACTTGGGTTGTATCAATTGAAATCCCAAATGTGTGCTGTCTTAAAGTACAAAATGTGCTAAATTTTTGCTATTTTCATCTAGCTTTTATTTAATTTCATTACATAGTAAACTTAAGGTTAAGAAACTTTGTGTAAAGTATGCATATATTGTGTTACTTTAAATGATATTATGGAATAAAAATTTGGTTATAAAATAACGCCAAGTTAAGATTAAAACATGCTAAACTGTCTATAAATTATAGCTAAAATATGTACAAAAATCATAGCCTAATGTTTTCCAGTTAATGTTTGCCAGTTATAGATAGTGACACAGGATAATTATTGGACAAACAACAAACTTTTTATCATAACTCCCTCATTTATGTAATTTTCTAAGCAGTAATTCTTTTTTGTAATGGTGTTGTTTTTAATTTCAAACAACAAACTTACCTGGTGAAAGCAAAGTAATTTATTGAAAAACGATGTAAAAATCTGATGAAATTCGAAAGCAAAAATTCTACAACACAACAACAAATCAAAATCAGAGCAAGCTAGAAGTGGAAGTTGAAGTTACTAGAATACAAAAGTTAAAGTAATAGTTTATGCTATTTTTCTTAAAAAATGGCTATTATATATATCTGTTCATTGTTGAAATTTACTATTTCCTCTGTATAAGTTTTACAAAAATAAATTACTTCAACTTTTGTATTTTAGTAACTTCTACTTCTAGCTTGCTCTGATTTTTTTGTTGTGCTGTAGAATTTTTGCTTTCGAATTTCATCAGATTTTTACATTGTTTTTCAATAAATTACTTTGCTTTCACCAGGTAAATTTGTTTAAAATTAAATACACCATGTGCCCAAAAATTACCTGACAATTGAGGTAATTATCGGACAGTAGGTTTCAATTTGTTGTGTGATATTGGTTGTTAATTGTGTGTAATATAGTACTTGTGCGTTTGATAATTATTTAACACCACATGACTTCTGTATTAAAAAAATGTATTACAGTGAAATCTAGTAAAAATTACCTAACATTTAAATTTCTTCTGTTTCCAAGTTTAAACATTGTGTAGATGGTGTTTCTTAATCACCAAGAAATATTTCTCATATACTCAATAAAGTGTGTATTTTTGAATTACTCAATAAAGTGTGTCTTTCTCAATTAATCGGTAAAGTGTGTAATTCTCGATTGCACAGTAAAGTGTGTAATTCTTGATTGCACAGTAAAGTGTGTAATTCTCGATTGCACAGTAAAGCGTGTAATTCTCGATTGCACAGTAAAACGTGTAATTCTCGATTGCACAGTAAAGTGTGTAATTCGTGATTTGCACAGTAAAGTGGGTAATTCTCACTTACACAGTCAAGTGTGTAAACTGAAATTACACGCTTTTTTACACACATAAGAAAATCATTCTAGTGGCAAAAAATACCTGCTTTCGTGTGTAAATTTACACATATAGTTTTTAGAGTGCATAGTTATCTGTTGTTCATGCATGGTCTTGGTTCTACAAATAAATTTAGAGTCATCAAAAATTGTTTGTATCTCAAAAGAAGACGCCAAACAAAATCTACACACTGCGGAGGTGCCACTAAAACATGTATTGTAACCTCCTATTTGGTGCGATCCAAGGTTATCAGCCACAATGAAGGATATTGGAAAAATTGGAATTACATTTTTGAAAAAAGGAGAGGCCTAATGTTCAAAAATTAAGTACTTAGGAATTACAACTTGATTATTACTGTACTTATAAACAGATAAAGGATATTTATCTATACAGTTATTTACAGATACCACATTTACCTCCCCGTTGTCTAATAGGCAATAACCACCAATATGAAAAAGCTCATAAGACCCATAGGTGCGACAAACAAACCTAACATCGTCATCTTTACAAATTAATACAATAATTTGGGAAAAAACAGGTTCTTCTACAAGAAAATTAGTTAAAACACATATACCAGGTTCATAAATAATTCCATTAATTTGGGCCTTTTTTGTGATACAATAATCATTATAACTAATGAGGGCATCAGAGATTTCTTGAGAAAACATGTTATTGACCAGAGGTTTAGCATCAGTGATGAAATTTTTCTTGTCAATGTACATCGCAGAAGAGCAATTCAGATAGCATTGTAATGAATAGGGTATTTGACTAAATCGGGAAACTGCTCAAAAAAGTTATATAAACATAGTATAGAAACTAGAAAACGCCTATATATTCATTGGTTTTTCTTCAAAAAATTACTCAAATAATGTTTAAATTAAGTTTTAAAATCGCAATATTCCAAAGCTTGGTCACGTGATTGCAAACGCTACGCTGATTGGTTTGACGTCACCTGACATTAAACCAGTGGCGGCTCGTGGAATACAGCAAGTACAGCCGGGCTGTACCTAAATATTCAGTTTAAAGCAAAATCCCAAATCCGATCATCAATTTTTTATTCATTATTATATTTTTCCAAAGGCGCGGCATTTTTTTAATGCAACGTTTTCACGCTAAACAAGAAAAAAAAATCAAGCTTAATAGTGGGATTGGTATAAGGTAACATTTGGATATCAAATGAATTGCTGGCTTATAATCCAATCCTACTTGACTGAAGCCCGGGAAGAGGATTAACAGTTGGGTAGCAGGACGCGGACGTGGTTGCCATGACGACGGGGAATGCAATGCTTAATCCACGTTCAAATCGAAATGGATTAAGGCGACGATTGATGCCCAGAATGGAATTGCGTCATTCGGCTGCAGTTCTGGATTTCGCTGATGTGATTGTTGGCCGTCCAACACGTGTTAGGCCATCTGGATTCTGGGCTGGGACGTTGGGGGTGTAAAGAATTTGAACTCTTCATGGTCAAACGATTATAATTTTTCGTTGTTAGCGGATTCAGAATAATTTCTTTCTTCGATTTAATTTTATTTCTTTTTTCTTAAATATGGAACCTCGCTATGATAAAGTATGCGTTCTGTTAGAAACACCTTTTCGAAGGTGGAAAGATGGAGATAAAAGACAACTAATAAAGGAAGACAGACCAACACCAAAGTTGTCAATTTGTCACCGCAAAGGCCCCGGAGTATCAAAGCATACACGTAAGTTTCAAGAATCTTGGTATAGAATCTTTTCTTGGTTATGCGGTTGTTTTTATTTACAAAAAATGTTTTGTTGGCCATGCCTAATCGTTGGCACTAAAAAAGGCATTTGGAACAGCACAGGTTGTGACGAATTAGCCACCATTACTCGAGCATGCAAATCGCACGAGGATTCCCTTGAACATTTGAAAAATGCATTAAATTTTAAAGAACTGATTAGAAGTGGTAGTCGAATATCTGATGCGTTTGGAACACTCTCGACTATATATTGTTGAATTTAACAAAAAAGTTGCTTTGAATCGACGCTTTATGTTATTACCTATTAAGGCAGTATTGTTTTTAGGTAAGCAAGAACTGGCATTTAGAGGCCATGAGGAGGGCGAATGCTCTTTAAATAGAGGAAATTTCAAAGAACTTTTAAAATTATTGATAGCTGAAGCGGCAATAGAAATGCAGCATCATTATGATAGCATTAAAACCGTTTTTAAGGGACAATCGAAAACGATACAAAATGAATTGATCGATTGTGTTTATTTTTTCATTGAAAAATTTATACAAAAGGAAATTTTGGAATCGCCTTTTTTTTCTGTGGAAGTACACTCTAAAAACTAAATGCGTAAATTTACACAAGAAAGCAGGTATTTTTTTGCCACTAGAATGTTTGTTTATGTGTGTAAAAAAGCGTGTAATTTCAGTTTACACACTTTACCGTGTAAGTGAGAATTACACACTTTACTGTGCAATCGAGAATTACACATTTTACTGTGCAATCGAGAATTACACACTTTACCGATTAATTGAGAAAGACACACTTTATTGAGTATTTGAGAAATACACACTTTATTGAGTAATTTAGAAATGCATAAATACAATATACATGCCTAACCAGATTACACTTAAATACATAATTTTAGGCAACAAAAATTTATTGAGTTATAATATGAAACAAAAAATAAAAATAATGTGGAATATTTTTTATAGATTTAATCACTTTGGAAATTAGCATTCAATTTTAATAAACTATGAACAACACAATAATAATGCTACACTACTTCTTACATATCAAGTAATTTCGATTCATGATAGATTTTTATAACAAATATTTCATAATACAGAATAGGGTGACCCCTGGAGTTCTTGAAGTTTCTTGTTTATTTTTCTGGTCTTCCGAGCTTGCAGCTGTCCATTGCAATTATAATAAAGTATAATGTTATGAAATTGTCTTCTCTCTTTTTTTCAGTTGGCTCGAAACATTATATGACAACTTTTTACTATTAATTTTATTATTTCTTCTAATCCCATTCAGAGAAAACGAAAAAAAAAGAATTATTCTTTTTTAAAAAAGAGCAGTTGAGCTGTTTAACACATTCTTCTAACGCTTTTATTAACGATTTTAAATATTTAAAGTAGCTTTAAAATATAATGTTTTATTATTTAATATGTTCGGTTTATATACTCATTATTTAATTTATTTTTTTAAAATGCTGTTTGTATTTTTAATATGCGAATTTCACCAAGTGTCTTAATTGAAGTATCTCGACTGCAAAGCGTTCTTTAACTGCGTTAAAGCGTTCAAGAGTGTAGTATGAATTGGCAGTTGAAAAGCAGTAGTAATAATAAACAATAGCTATAATTTCGTTCTATCTTTATAATACTTACTTATCCTAATAAAGGCAATCAGTTTTGCTCTTAAAAACACGCAATTTATTGTTCTGAAATGCAAAATTCGAGCTGCTTGTACGTACTATGGATTTTTATGTTAAGGCTAACTAAACTTGCAAGAAGCTACGATTAAGAAGCTACATAAAATTTGAATATACAAAGCGTGTATAAGCCGACCCTCCATTTACAAAAAAACCTAAAACCAATCTTATTTTAGTTTAGTTTGAATTATCGTCGCACTAGAGCTACACGAGGGCTATTGACGACGGGCTTCGTAATTTAGAACCACAGTCAAGTGACGTGCCGACACCTGAGTAGGCACCCAACGCAACCGTTAAGAATCAGTAATTCATCGGCACGAACTCTTTTACTATCTTTCTCGAAAACCAGATGTCGCCGTGTTTTTAATATAGAAAAAACACTTTATCGCCTATTAGGCACAAAAGCAATTTTTCAGTGCGCTTTTTTATCGCCAATGAAATTCGAGGCCCCACGACATAATTGCCTAGGCCGTAGGCAGTTAGTGGGCTTGGCTCAGGGGCTGTAATTACACCTCTCCCCCCTTCTAGAGGGGATGAAGAGATAAGGGAGGATAAGGGATTTAGGGTATTCTTTGCATTTCGATATTCTGGGTGGTTTTAGTTGATAACACGTTTCCTTCTGAAACTAAAGCTTACTAATAGCATTTGGCACAGTATTTTGTAGAAGTAAAGAAATTGAATAAACTGATATAGGTTTTTGAAATCATATTACATGATTAAAGTTTATATTTTGGAGTGATTGCCTAAAGAAGAATTTTTTTTATGGCAAAAAAAAATCTTCTGAAAATTAATTTTATAATGTTTTAAAATAAAATTATAAAATTAAAACTTTTTGACTAATCAACGTAGTTGATGTATTAGTTTATTTTAAAGTCTTGCAGCATTTGTTTATTTTTGCGATTTATTCGGCGTTTATAAAAATGTTTACGGAAAAAATACATGTTTTTTGCATAATTTATTATTTCAATATTGATTGAAGTGGGGTCGAAAATCCGAATTTTGCTTTGGAGGGTGCTGAATAAAAAAAAGATTTTTATTTGTAAAAAAAAAAGGTTCGTTTGTCATCCTATCAGACGGATGTAATTGATTTAATGAATGGTAATTGAAAGTCGTTAAGTTTGTCCTTTCCTGCAACCTTTGCGTTTTCTCTTGTCTGATAAAAGAAGCTTTGTAGATCTTCCACATTTAGCGTATCTCGACATAGCGAAGCTGAAGACAAGTCGAAATAAAACTCGATGCAACACTTACGATATACGAACTACAATCTGCAAAGATTTCTCATTTTTCTAAACTGTCCTTCTCGGCCGAACAATTAGAAATAGGTGTGCCTGTGGACAAAACCAGACCTAAACACCCATTTCAACCCCTTACCCATTCAACCGTTCACTTCTTTCTTAGAGTAAGAATCTATTCAACTTTACCGACTGACACCTGTTCCCTCAAAATGTTCAAACAATGCAAACTTATCTTTGTAAAAAAAAGTCTCAACGGTGCCCAAAGCAGAAGCATTGCACACACACGCACAAAAAAAAAATATCGAAAGGAAAAAGAAACACTGCAAACATTATTCTTAATAAACGCTATGCTATGATGTAAATTAAAAATATATCACCTGCTTTTTTTATTTATAAAATAGAAATCATTCAAATACATTTTTGATAAACAAATAATGAACCATCGATGATGGGAACCATCGAAAACCATTTTAAAATCTATTGTGATGTCCTTTTTGAGTGATTTATGAAACTGTGGTTAATTTTTTTCATTTCAATTTTTATTTTAAATTAAAAAGTTTCTAAGAAATGATGAAAATTTTCAGCAAATCCTATTTTAAATTTAATTTTATTATACTTTATGATAATTGAAGTTTTGTCAAGAAATACTTGCGGTCGCCGTCGTATCATGCCTCAATGAATATTATCTGATGCCATTTCGATTATAAATTTATTTAAACCTTTAAATTAATTCCCATTTAGTTAATGTAAGAATTCTATTTCATTTGGTTTTTTTCATCATTTCTTAGAAACTTTTTAATTCAAAATAAAAATTCAAATGAAAAAAAAATTAATCACAGTTTCAGAAATCACTCAAAGAAGACATCACAATAGATTTTACAATGGTTTTCGATGGTTCCCATCATCGATGGTTCATTATTTGTTTATCAAAAATGTATTTGAATGATTTCTATTTTATAAATAAAAAAAGCAGGTGATATATTTTTAATTTACATCATAGCATAGCGTTTATTAAGAATAATGTTTGCAGTGTTTCTTTTTCCTTTCGATATTTTTTTTTTTTTTTTTGTGAGTGTGTGTGCAATGCTTCTGCTTTGGGCACCGTTGAGACTTTTTTTTTACAAAGATAAGTTTGCATTGTTTGAACACTTTGAGGGAACAGGTGTCAGTCGGTAAAGTTGAATAGATTCTTACTCTAAGAAAGAAGTGAACGGTTGAATGGGTAAGGGGTTGAAATGGGGGTTTAGGTCTGGTTTTGTCCACAGGCACACCTATTTCTAATTGTTCGGCCGAGAAGGACAGTTTAGAAAAATGAGAAATCTTTGCAGATTGTAGTTCGTATATCGTAAGTGTTGCATCGAGTTTTATTTCGACTTGTCTTCAGCTTCGCTATGTCGAGATACGCTAAATGTGGAAGATCTACAAAGCTTCTTTTATCAGACAAGAGAAAACGCAAAGGTTGCAGGAAAGGACAAACTTAACGACTTTCAATTACCATTCATTAAATCAATTACATCCGTCTGATAGGATGACAAACGAACTTTTTTTTTACAAATAAAAATCATTTTTTTTATTCAGCACCCTCCAAAGCAAAATTCGGATTTTCGACCCCACTTCAATCAATATTGAAATAATAAATTATACAAAAAAACATGTCTTTTTTCCGTAAACATTTTTATAAACGCCGAATAAATCGCAAAAATAAACAAATGGTGCAAGACTTTAAAATAAACTAATACATCAACTACGTTGATTAGTCAAAAAGTTTTAATTTTAGCAATTTTATTTTAAAACATTATAAAATTAATTTTCAGGAGATTTTTTTTTTTTGCCATAAAAAAATTCTTCTTTAGGCAATCACTCCAAAAGATAAATTTTAATCATGTAATATAATTGCAAAAACTAATATCAGTTTATTCAATTTCTTTACTTCTACAAAATACTGTGCCAAATGCTATTAGTAAGCTTTAGTTTCAGAAGGAAACGTGTTATCAACTAAAACCACCCAGAATATCGAAATGCAAAGAATCCCCTAAATCCCTTATCCTCCCTTATCTCTTCATCCCCTCTAGAAGGGGGGAGAGGTGTAATTAGAGCCCCTGAGCCAAGCCCACTAACTGCCTACGGCCTAGGCAATTATGTCGTGGGGCCTCGAATTTCATTGGCGATAAAAAAGTGCACTGAAAAATTGCTTTTGTGCCTAATAGGCGATAAAGTGTTTTTTTCTATATTAAAAACACGGCGACATCTGGTTTTCGAGAAAGATAGTAAAAGAGTTCGTGTTGATGAATTACTGATTCTTAAGGGCGACATAGTACGCAGCGATGGGACTTTGGAGCATATTTTACGTGCACTCCCCTACCCGGGGCATTATTTGTCGGACATTTTTTGCTGCACGGTCGTTTATAGGTCGGCAGTTATTTTGTTAGGAATAGCCCTCATGTAGCTCTAGTGCGGCGCCAATTCAAACTAACAACTTGTTAGGGTTTTATGTTGAAATATTGTCGCACTAGATCTACACGAGGGCTATTGGCGACGGGCGTAATAATTTAGAAACACAGTCAAGTGACGAGCCGACACCTGGGAAGGCATCCAACGCAATTTTTTTAAGGTCAAGGTCATCTGCAGCTTAGTGACTTTGGAGCATATTTAAAGTGCACTCCCCCTACCCGGGGTATTATTCCGAAGAATAATTTTTAGCACAGACCGTTTATAGGCCAGCAGTTATTTTAACAATACTCGGTCCCGAATCTGGGATCGTTCGCATACAAAGGCAAGCGGCTTACTGACTGGGCTCTCGAACCTTCTGCTGAATTGTAAAATAAAGTTTTGAGTGATCTTAAGCATGTGATTTTCTTAACACATATATGTGTTTAAATTAAAAAAAACTCTCCATACTAGGTAAAATGCTTGATATTTTCATGTTTACTCATAAATATGTGTTTTTGACCATTTGTCAATTTTCACGCCTCTCGTTTACACATACAAATGCGTAATTTGGTGCCTCATATGTGTAATTCTTGAAATATACCCATAATCGTGTGTAAATTTTCAAGTTTACACATTTAGTTTTTAGAGTGTAGATGATACGACAGATATTTCCCAAAAGTCACAGTGCTCAATAATTGTGAGGTACGTAACATCTCATGGATTGGTAGTAGAGAGATTTTTAGGATTTTTTGATGTCAGTATATCGGCCACAGCTGAAGCTCTTTTTCAGCTGTTAGAAACAGTTTTGAGACCATATGACTATCATCAAAAACTTATTGCTCAGTGTTATGACGGTGCTAATGTGATGCGCGGCCATTTGTCGGGGCTACAAAGCCGAATAAAGACACAAGCTCCACAAGCATTATTTGTGTACTGCTGTGATCACAGATTGAATTTAGTTTTAAAAAATAGCGTTAGTAATATTTCAGAGTGTCGAATTTTTTTTTGCAAACTTAAGTGGAATTCTATCCTTTTTTCACCATTCAGCTAAGAGAGCCTGCATTTTAAATTCAACAATAGCTCGTAAGATCCCAACCAGTACTGACACTCGATGGCAATCCAATAGTAAAATGTTAAGATTCGTCACTGATGAATGGAACGGTTTTAAGCAAATTTTTGAAAGTATTTTATCTGGGCAAAATTTCGATGACATTTCAATACGTCAAGCCAACGGCTTTCTGAATTATTTCAATGATTTTGGATTCACAGTTTTATGTTTAATTTTTGATGCTATTTTTCAACAAACGGATGTTTTGTATGATGTTCTTCAAAAAAAGTCGTTAGACATTAACTATTGTCTTGAACAAGTGAAAGCTACCCAGAATATTATTAGAGAAAAACGAAATGATGATGTTTTCAAACGTTTTTTTTGAAGTAGCAAATACAAGAACAGATATCGTTTTAAAAAGACAAGACGGCTTCAGAACTTACGAGGATGTATATAACACATTTAAACAATTATACTATGACATTTTAGACAATATAATAATGGAATTCGATAACCGGTTTAAAGATAGTGAAAAGTAAATTTTTTTTTTGTCTAGTTGACTCTTCAAAGTTTAAAAAGTTTTCAAAGCACATACCAGAAACTATTTTTAATAGTTTAAAATGCACTTATCCGCAGATATGTGACATCAATAGACTAAAAAATGAACTAAAACTTTTTTATACCGATTTTTCGTATAGGGGATGCAGTTTGCAGGAAATATTAAAAAAAAATGCACAATGATGAAACCAGCGAAATTTTCAGAGAATTAAATAAACTCTTTAGTTTAATATTAACAATTCCAGTGACAAGCGCAACAGCCGAAAGAAGTTTCTCCTGTCTGAATAGAGTTAAAAATTATTTAAGAAGTACAATGGATGAGGAAAGGTTAACTGCGTTATCGGCAATGTCAATTGAACGGGGGATCATTGATGAACTGAGTAAAACTACACCTTTCTATGAGGATATCATCGACCGAATCGCCAGCTTGAGAGACAGGAGGATTGATCTTGTTTTCAAAAAATAAGTAAGGTTATAATTTGATACTTTTTTTCTGATATGCTTTTCAGTTTAAGCTTAGCTAAGAAAAGTTGAAGAGGGGGGCGCTGTGTTCTGGCTGTACCAACTTTTTTGACCACGAGCCGCCACTGCATTAAACCGCCAGTAGTATAAGAAAGAAGGAGGCTGGATCAGAAGCACCTGTTTTAACATTGCAAGGATAGGAAAAAATCAGTCTGCAACCGAAGCACCTGTTTTAACATTGTAAGTATAGCGAAAAAAGCAGGTGAAGCAGTGTGGAGGGAATGCATCTGAATTCCTAGGATGTAGTTTTTATCGTTGCACTAGGAGGGCTATTGGCGATGTAGAACCATCGTCAAGTGACGAGTCGAGTAGGCAACCGTTAAGAGACTGGTGAGTTTATGGGTTCCGACAGGAGTATATAAATATAAAAAGAAAATATAGATGATGTCAAATGGAGATGAGAACTCTAACTGTAATAGCGATACTCGCTGTTGTCTGCATTGTGGAATTGACACTGTTGTTGGTACCAAATGGAGAATACGTGGACTTGAGCAAGAGTAATTGTTCAGTCTCGGACAATATTGGTCGACGAGTGTATTTTCATAAATGTCGGAAGGAGGATAGGGTTGTTTAATGCTTAAATTTTAAAAATTTTCCCTATCGAACCCATAGTAAACCCGGGGCCCTCTTTTTTAGCGGGAAAACGGGGAAATAGTCAAAAAAAAATTTTTGGGTGGGAAAAACGGGGTTTTCTACGAACGTTTCCCATTAAAAAAAAAATGCTGGGGTTTTTCCGGGGTACCAAAAAATGGATTTGGGTTCCGGGGAACCTTAAAAAAAAATTTTTTTATGTGGATTACCGCCTGAAGGAAGAAAGGTTTGATTTGGTTTTGGGGTTTTGACGATTTACAAGGGGAAAATTAAACGAAGAAGTGGGGGCTAATGTTTAGAGTGACATAAAATATAAAAATTTCAGCGTGATACTTTAAAAAACGCCCAAAAACTTTTTCCGAAGGTAAAAGGGTTTTTCGAGAAATTAGTCTGAATACTCCCCTATATTATATTGTTCCCCAAAAAATCGAGATTCGTCTCAAAGGGCCTGTTTTGCGCGCCAAGCTTTTCCTCTAAAAGGTAAATATTTCATGGATGCCTATAAAAAGGCAAAGCGCGAACCCTATGTTATTTATTCGTAGACGTTCATCCATTAACCCCCTGTGAGGGAAAATAGGGTTTAGAGCATCCATCTTTCCAGAGAAAATTGGGGGTCAACTGGGTGTTTGTCCCGGT
>JAFNEN010002899.1:0-15734 GCA_019343175.1 Oedothorax gibbosus
TTTTTCATAAAAAACGTGTTTTTTAAATTTCAAAATAATGTAAAGTTAAATCACATTATGATAAGTTTGATATTTCATTTCTACAGCAAAAATAATTTACATTTTTACTCTGCGAACTTCAAACAAATTTAGAAAACAATAAAGACTATTAATTAAAGAAGATTAATGAAAATAGTCAATTAAAATGTTTAAAAGTGTAAATTAGAGCTAGCTATAAGTTCTGTTCGGCGAATTTCTTTCTACTGTGTATAAATTGTGTGTTTTCTGTGAAGTATAAATGTTGTGAAAAGCGGTTTAAGTGACAGATTCTGTTACTAGCCCACTTGTTTGTATAGATAGGCACAATGCGTATATGTATATTTTGTTTTGGGTCTGGGACATAATCCCGAAAGCCGAAATCCCGACAAGCCAAAATCCCGAAAGCCGAAACCCGACAAGCCAAAATCCCGAATGGGTCAAAATCCCGACAGGGTCGAAATCCCGAATGGGTCGAAATCCCGAAAATAGATTTTTTGTCCATTTCTCGATTTTTTTTTAAATATTAGAGATTATTGTGTGTGAGTGAGTGAAATGAGTGAGTGAGTGAAATAAGTGAGTGAGTGGAGTGAGTGAGTGAGTGGAGTGAGTGAGTGGAGTGAGTGAGTGGAGTGAGTGAGTGGAGTGAGTGAGTGGAGTGAGTGAGTGGAGTGAGTGAGTGAGTGAGTGAGTGGAGTGAGTGAGTGGAGTGAGTGAGTGGAGTGAGTGAGTGGAGTGAGTGAGTGGAGTGAGTGGAGGAGTGACTCACTCCACTCACTCACTCACTTACTCCACTCACTCACTCACTCCACTCACTCACTTCACTCACTTACTCCACTCACTCACTCCACTCACTCACTTAT
The DNA here is from genome assembly GCA_019343175.1 of Oedothorax gibbosus. Taxonomy (NCBI): domain Eukaryota; kingdom Metazoa; phylum Arthropoda; class Arachnida; order Araneae; family Linyphiidae; genus Oedothorax; species Oedothorax gibbosus. Next base: position 879 of record JAFNEN010002899.1, read on the forward strand.
TTCACTCACTCACTCACTCACTCATTTTACTCACTCACACACAATAATCTCTAATATTTAAAAAAAAATCGAGAAATGGACAAAAAATCTATTTTCGGGATTTCGACCCGATTCCCCGGATTGTTAGTTGTCGTTTTGAAAAGACACAATTTTAATATTACCTTTTTTATTTCGGAGATTTCCAACTTAACGCGTTCAAAATTAATGCTTTAATATCATACAAATAATGCAAAAAAATCATACCTTTGGTATTTGGAAGGTGATGTACATTTTTATATAAAATAAAATGGGTGTTGCTATTGGAATTTACAAAGTTGGTACAGATTTATATATGAGGACCACCGCTTCTACATTTTTTTGTTGAATTTAATCAATTTCTTATACACTTTTGTATGAAAAATGACATCTTTCACAAAATCCCCTGATCAATAGCCGCCGAGAAACGAGAGAGTGAAAGTTTTTTTTCCAACCAGCTGTCCCACGCAGGATCCCGTTTGTAGGTCTTAGACATCCCAGGAGTAATTTTACTAAGTGAAGATCAAAACATCAGTTTTCACGTACAAACTGGAGTATTTGCCTAAATCCGCGATGTTAAAGGTGTACCATTCTTTTTTGGTGTATTTGTTGTCCTCATGAGATAATTCTATGTTACAAGTTCTTCTTTAATGGCCGCTTTTTGGTTATTGCCGACTTCTCTTTCGAAATCGGTTAAACTTTATAAGAGTTAAACTTTAGACTGACGTGTAACAATGGTTGCCCGCAGTTAATAACAAAATAAATTTTTTAAAGGTTATAAATAATAATATATTATAGATATATTTATTTATTTTTTGTTGATTTAACATCGTAATAGCATACGTATTTAACGTCATAAAAATATTTTCGAGAAAATGCGTCAGAGTTGCTACAAAGGACGTTTTAAGTAATGAAGTTATTGAAATTATCCTACAAGGTAAATACTTTCCTTTAAATGTATATAGTTTTATTGAGAACTCATTAAAAGGCATGTAGTTGTTAAAGGGACAGGGAACAAACGACGCTTCAAAATATCAAATTATCATTTTAACTGTCAATCACTAAAATGACTATTTAAGAAAATTTTATATAATGCGCATCTGAATATGCGGTTGGACTTCGCAAATTTGGTAGTTAATTTTCAATACAACTTTGTTGCCAGCTTCATATGTGATTATTTTAAAACACCGATTTTTAACTTTTAGATACACTTTCCAGCACAACTATTGCGTGTATCTGAAAATATTTTTTATAGAAATAAAAAAAAAGTCCACTCAACGCAATGAACCTCAAGTTTGACGATAAAATATTCATAATTTTAGGTTATTAACATGAATAGACGTTAACATGAATTTGCGCATTTCTTAAATTAGAAAAATCGTCGTATTTTTACTCCCTTAATATTTTTTTGGAATACTTTTTGATTCACTGTGTTAAATAGACATGTATACGACATCACAGAAAATTTCAACCCTTCTACACTCTTAAAACAAAAGAGTGAAATTCACTCCTATAGGAGAAGTGCATTTTCGGCACCGGAAAGGAGTGGAAATTAACTCAGACTGAGTTAAAACCGCTCGTTTTAAGAGTGTAGGACGCAGATTGTTTTCTTTTATTTCTTTTACCCACTCCGAAAAAGAGTGAAATTCACTCCTATAGGAGAAGTGCATTTTCGGCACGGAAAGGAGTGGAAATTAACTCAGACTGAGTTAAATTCGCTCGCTTGTTTTAAGAGTGTAGTAAAATAGAAAAGTGTCCCTTAAGGCTGAAAATTGGTGTTTTGAAATAATGACATTTAAAGCTGGCAACAAAGTTATATTGAAATTATTTACCAAATTTGCAATCTAGCCACATATTCAAATGTGCATTGTAGAATTTTTTCGTAAAGGCACGATTCAGTAATTAAATTTTAAATGAAAATTCGATATTTTGAGTGATCGTTTGGTTCCCAAATACCTTAAACAACCTTAATTTTAATTTCAATTTCCTAATATGAACTGTAAGGTAATGAAAGTATTGTGATTGTATTGGATTGGATTGAGAGTTAAACGAAAATTATCGATTGACGAAACTAATATCGCGTTTTGAATTTGAAGTAGTAGCGTTAATTTTTTGGTTGCCTTGTATTCTGTAATGGAAATTAAGGTAGTAGAAATGTTAATTGTTTGATAATTTCATGACTGACTGAAGAATTATTTTTAGAAACAATGAGCAGTAAAATAATTTTGAAAGTTAACAGTGAACAATTGGGAAAGAAATAGACAAACAATTGCTATATTTTTCACGTGGTGAAAAAGAAACAATAATGTAGGAAGTGATAATTTTTATTATTTTCAAATTTGTTTAAAAAATTGATTAAAAAAACATTTCCTTTAAAATTAGATGATTTTGATCATAATAACTTTTACCTTAAAATACCCATTCTAAATTTATTTAATTTCAAAGATAAGTATCTTTCAAAATAAAATAATTGATTTACAAAAATTTACAGATTAAAACGTTCAAATTTTGAAAGAGTAATGAAGAAACTCACAGGTATGTATATAAGAATTTTTATTATTCATATGGTTAAACAATAGTATCAATAGAAAGTTTTGAACTGCCCAAAGAATTTTTTAATAGCAGTTTTTCAGAAGCATTTAGGGTTTATTCCACTGCCCGGATTTGTACCACAGAATGAGCTCCTGGTTGGCTTCAATCTTCACATCCACCGGACCTAGGGGATAACAAAGAGATATTTTAGATTAAAATTGATACAAGGTTTAATTGATGCGTGTCCCGTACGAAATACTTTGTTTGGGTCTTTGGTTGGTTTGTTGGTAAGATACTTATAAAACCGGGTAAATGCATGGCCTGCTTAACTTATAAAACCAGATAATCTCTCTGTTCCAAATCCAAATTATAGTGTTTTACAATGATCCCTTCTTTCACATCAAGTAACTCCAATATAATCACCACCAATTACTATGTCCAAATGCAGACACGCATTATTATAATAAAATAGTCGACGTGTGTACTCACTGTCCTCCACCAGAATCGAGTCCTCCGCGTTGTGCTTGCGGAGGAAGGTGAACCAGTAGAAGCCCGTCTCCGCGTCGTCCTGGATGCCCATCACATGCCAACAAATGTTATAATTTTTTATTTATTTTTTAGTAAGAAAGTATATTAGTTATTTAACGTCACATAGGATTGCTTAAAAATGAACTCACAATAAATTTAATATTTTCGAAATAGCGCGTGTATGCGCAGGCGCTTTTTTTTCTTATTTAAATCACTTATATAGTTTTAAACTTCATCACGGAACATTTTTTAATTTAGGATTGTGTTAAGAATCTTTGTAATTAACCCAACTTTAAGAGGCGAACTCTTGAATATAATTATACGGATGCAATGTTTTTTTTTTTTTTTTAATAATAAACAGTTATGGTAAGTGCTCAGAATATTTTTAAAAACATAACTATAGGCTTGTGTTGCATTTCCATGCTTTATTTTTTTTTAATTACAAAATGAAAAATTTTATTTTACAGTAACAAACGATTTTTTGCATTTCAAATTATTATCGTCTGCTCGTCTATTTTCAACGCGCTGAAAGTGTTTAAAAATATTCCATCGTCATGGAAATATTATAAAATACTATGCAGTTAGATATAAAAATCTTTTAATCCAATTCATAAAATAAAATATGTTAATAACTAGTAAAATAATTGAAAAATACGCACAAATAATAATTTATGTACTTTTTTAAAGATAATTTATCGTTTATTCTGTCATTCTTAATTCAAAAATTCAAATTAATATTTTTATTTTTGATTAGAATTAAATTAAGTTTAAATTTTTAATAAATTATGGATCAGAAAACATTCTTTAAAAAAACTAAATCACACTTCCGTCTCTTTCAAATATGTTAACTAAAACTTAACTACAACTTCCTGCATGCCAACGAATGATTAATATTCAAAAATAAATATAAAAAAATTTAAAAATTGTATCTTTATAAACAAGTTTACCAACAAAACATATACCTAAACTTAAAAATATCGTTGCTCTCATAAAAAATAAATATTGTTGTCTCGTTACTCAATGGCGCCCAGTATAGAAATCCTTGACGTACACAAAAAAATTTAAAATTTTAATAAATAAACTTAAAATGTTAACTATACAGTTGAAATAAACTTGCAAAAAGGGGGGGAAAATTAGACTTCATCACCAATAACTTTTGATCCCTTGCAGGGCTCCTCATCACTCTACCTTATATTTCAATACATCGCATTTCCCCTCGGACGAACCTATAGACTACGCTTGTTATTTTAAAGATGGTCCCCCCAAAGGACATCAAGTGATTCGATTAAATAACTCGTCAAACATTCATCAAAATGTAACAAAAATTTAGATTCTTTAGGGCTTAGGGTTTTCGAGGGTGCTTACCCTTAGGAAAAAATGCCATAGATTTTCCATAAAAAAAATACCATAGCAAGTCTCTACGGCGTTTTGCCTATGGCAAAATTTTTGCGATAGAGCTATGGTAAAGTTTTGCCATAGCACTATGGTAAACTTATGCCATAGAGTTATGGCAAAACTTTTGACGCCGTAGAGCTATGGTAAATTTTTACCATAGCACTATGGTAAACTTAGCCATAGAGGATAGAGCTATGGCAAAACTTTTGCCATAGGCAAAACGCCGTAGAGCTATGGTAAATTTTTACCATAGCACTATGGTAAACTTATGCCATAGAGCTATGGCAAAACTTTTGCCATAGGCAAAAAGCCGTAGAGCTATGGTAAATTTTTACCATAGCACTATGGTAAACTTATACCATAGAGCTATGGCAAAACTTTTGCCATAGGCAAAACGCCGTAGAGCTATGGTAAATTTTTACCATAGCACTATGGTAAACTTATGCCATAGAGGTATGGCAAAAGTTTTGCCATAGGCAAAACGCCGTAGAGCTATGGTAAATTTTTACCATAGAGCTATGGCATGACTTTTCCCATAGACAAAACCCCATAGAGCTATGGTAAATGTTTGCCATAGCCCTATGGTAAACTTATGCCATAGGCAAAACCTTTATAGAGTTATGGTAAACTCTTACCATAAAGCTATGGTAAAATATTGCCATAGAGCTATGGAAAAATCTTTTACCATAGGCAAAACACCATAGAGCTATGGCACAATGTTGCCATAGAGCTATGGTAAACTTTTGAAATAGGAAAAACCCCATTAAGCTATGGGAAAACTTTTACCATATGTAAATGGTATACATATGTAAGTTTCGCCATAGACACATGGTAAACATTTGCTGTAGAGAAAACAATTGATTAGGAAACAGTGAAATTTAGATCCATAAAAAAATATCAAAATAAATGCAAACACAATGAACTTTAGTTTTTAGAAAGTTGGTATTCAAGATATAGAATCATAACTAATTGAACTAAGTAAAAAACTAAAATTTGTATGTCCCCGTATTATCTCAATATAAACTGAGAACTTGTTAGCAAATTTACGTTTTTAATTGCATAAATTATAACAATTTAACCAAAAATAATTCTAGATGAATGTTTAAAGCTTTATGAAAATTAACACTATACTATGTAGGAAAATCTAAAAAAGTAGGAACAGAAACTGTCACTTTCGAACTGCTTCCACACAAATTTCATGTGTCTAAAAAAACAGCATATTTAATCTTGCATTCAACTTGTAAAAATCAAAATTAAACATACTTGTTTTCATCGAAAATAGAATAATTTTTACTTAACAGCAAATTTATTTGTATTTAAAAGAATGAATAGGTAATATTGCTCGCACTTACAAAATAAAACATATCAACATACAACGTTGAAACTACCTTTCCCCATTAAAAATAACTAAACTAATCGAGTTTTAAATACCATTTAAAAACAAGACAATAAAAAATCCTCCCCAAAAAACAAATAATTAGTATTAGGAGGTCATTATTAAATGTAAATGACAAAATACAATAGACTTTTTAAAAAAAATATATATATTGTGCCTCTTTTTAAACAAATAATCAGAATCATATTGCGACACATTTTTATATATAAAAGGCAAAGTCCTGACTGACTGACGTATCAACGCCAAGTCAAGATACTAACCGACACCTGACATCACAGTCAAGATACTAACCGACAACTGAGTAGGTACAATGCAACTTTTAAGGGCGACATCGTACTCAGCGTCGGGACTTTGAAGTATATTTAACGTGTGCTCCATTCACACGGTTTATTATTCATCGAACATTTTTTAGTTGCAAGAGCTGTTTATAGGTCAAAAGTTATTTTGGCGATGCCTGGACCAGAACCTGGGACCTACCGCATGCAAGACGAACGCCTTTACCGCCTGGGCTACCCAGCCCTATGGAGTTGTATGAAATATGGAGTGGAATGCTTACCACATTTGGGCATGTTCATTGCACTAATCGCCAAATAGAAACAGGCCATTATATCATAGCTGTTCTGGCAATTTTAATAGCGGCCTATGGGAAACTCCTAACTCTTGAAAGGGTCAGGATACAATCAACCATCCAGCAGAATCCATCACCTTGCATTGGCTAGGAGTACCGTCTCCCCAAATTTGTCTACCAGCTGCAGTTCCACAGGAAGATGAGTATTGTGAAATTTTGTCAACAAGTTATATAGGGCACTTATTTGAGTGTCTCCCATATAACTCACTTTTAAAATGACACAATGTTTTGAATTCAAAAAAGTATGAACTGAAAAAAAAGGAAAAAAAGAACATAAGTAGGTACAAAGCTAAATGTAAAAAAAATTACAACTGATGTTCAAAAAACAATTATTCTATTATACATACTTGAATGCAACTTTTAAATTTAACTAATAGATTTTTCTTTTTAACAATTTAATGTTATATTTAAAGAAACATTGATATTTAATTTTTTTATTAAATATGAAATTAATTAACAACTAATATCCACAAAAATAAATAAAAAATAAATATTTATTAATTGATGGAAAATTTAATATTTTTAATGAATGCTATCATTCTGGGACATTAGACGAGGTAAAGTGTCTCCCACAAGTGATTGTACACATGCAAAAATCAATAAAAAAACCTAACTATTTCGCCATGAAATGTTTTTTATTTTGGAATGAATTTTTTTTGTTGCATATTTAAACAGTTCTTAACGAATCAGTATAGAATAAAGTGTAATTAAAATGTAAATATTTTTTTTTAAATGACAATGAATAAAATGCTGTACAAAAAGACGAGACAAAAGTGATTAAGTACACTTTAGAAAAACATTTAACTTAATTTGAAAATTTCGGGTTTTTTAATAATTGTGTAGTATTTAGAAAATCTTTTATTCTTTATACCCGCTTTTAAGCATCTGGGCATAGATGTACTAAAGTTTTAGTAATTTAAACATCAATTTTGTTCCATTCTTTAATCCCTTGCTGCTTTCAGTTGAATTTTTGATTTAATGTGGCGACTTCTTAAACAAACGCCTCTAATACTTTTCAAATATGTTCTGAAGGGTTTAAATCCAGTGATTGATGTGGTGTTTTAAGAAATTGAGGGCAATGATAGAGGCACCATAAACAAACATTCGATGCCATGTGCTTGGGATCAGCTGTCTTGGTTATAATACACAAAATTGTTTAAAATACCAAATTTTGTGCTGACACTTTTAAATTGTTGTTGAGAATCGTCATATATAACTCTATGATTCATTATTCCCTGAATGAATACTAAATTGCCTACTCCAGTCACTAACATGCACCCCCAAACCACAACACCTCCACCGCCATTATATGTTTCACTGTTCCAACTAAATTCTTGAGATTAAGTTCTTTATTTTTCCTCTCCATACAATTATGCACCCATCAGAACCAAATATATTAAAATTACTATCTTTTGCAAATAACACATGATTCCAGTTCTGGCTAATTTACTATAGTTTTGGCAAAAAAGGTCTAACAAACAGACAAAAACTAACAAACACATTTCTTCGTGCAGCGCAGCCATATATACCAGCGATCCGATAAGGATTCTACGAATAGTTTCAGAATTAGAAGTTCCATACGTTTCATTATAATATGAAGTAAATTTTACTGCACTTAGTCTAGACACTGTTTTTTGAGAAATTTACTCATGATAATTCATTGATATATAGCTAACGAAGTTGAGGACGACCATTGTGCGGCTTGTTTTTTATCCTTTTAAAAAAATGTTTTGTTATGCTGCACTGTTGAATGAGGTAGATTAATTACAATAGTGATTCCTTTAAGTGATTTTCTAGATTTGAGAGGAAATATAATTAATTTTAATATAATAGAATAAATAATTGAGAAATTAAATACTGAAATCAAACGATTTTAGTGTGTGTTTTAATTAGAATAAAAAATAAACTGTGAAAATGATGAATTCAAAGAAATAATGTTTTGGTGTACAAAGAAATTTGTTTGCGAATTTCGTGACATTTTTCATTTATTTATTTTCTGGAAAATACTACTTGATTTTTTTTTTTTTAAATATTACTCAGATTTATTAAGAACTTTCAAAGATACTGTTTAAAAATATTCAACTGATAAAATTGTTCATTACGAAGTATATATAACACAATTTCTGCAAGTGTACGAACACTTTTGGAAGCCACTGTATATAAACATTAAACAATAAGCATTGCACCATGCTTGGACTTTTTTGTGTTGTGCCGATAATGTTAAAAAACGATCTACAAACAACAAAAATAATGAGGAAACAAAATAACTTACCTAGTTTATCTTCTTTTCATTCTTCTACACTTTGTTTATTTATTTTATTAATAAAAAACTTATAAATAATGATATTAGAGAATTTGAAAAGTAAACAACAAGAATACAATACGGCGGTTACAGCAAAGGAATAGGAATACAGTTATTATCAAAATATTTTGAAATAATATACGGATTTATGGCGAAACATTCATATGTTTTGCTTTAATTATTTTTAGAGCTGTTTTTAGTTAAATTTTTCACTACAATAAACTATATGACATAAGAAACAAGTCTAGAAATACCTTTTCGCTGCGGTTTGGTTTGTTTGAGAGCGCTATGCTCTGTTTATTACGACACGTACAGGGATTAAAAATAAGTTACAAATTAAAACTACAATAAATGTGTCCTAATGTAATCCTTTTTGCCCTAATTATTGTTAAAAAAAGTTCGATTTGGAAGATTATTTCTTATTTTTACTTTAAAAAGCATTAAATTACAAAAGCCTTGTGACAGGGTTCGTTAGCGCGATTTTGCTATCAACGAGTAAATAGTGGTATTTCAGAGGTTTTTAACGATTAAAATACCGTTTCTCTACGATTACACGTTTTTAAGTTTTATACCAAATAATAAAGAAATACAATATTGGGTTTTCTGCAGCATAAGTAATAACCCTTTTCCGATTTTATTAAAAAACACTTTTTAAATGCAAAAAACATTTGTCGGCGAAAGTCAACGATAAAAAGCTCCTCGTGTAGCTCTAGTGGCGACGATAATTCAAACTAAACTAAACTGAATAAATTTTAAAAAAATTCCTTCCCTACAAATGTTTTGTACTTTTTATAAGTATTTTTATTTTCATTGTCGACACGTGGCAATAAAAACATTCAGAATAAAACTGAATTTATTATTGAAACTAAAACCAAAAACCCTCTCTTTACCTCAACAATTGGTGCAACAATAAAGCACTGAAAAAAGACAGCCCATTCAGTCATGTTGAACTTCTGCACTTGCCTTCTGAAGACATTGAGACCCATTCCTTAAAATCTTGGTCTGAGTCCCTCAGGGGGAATCCCCAGAGTTCATTTCCACTTCGGCCTTTCTGCCCCAGTCACGAAGAAAGATCTTATTCCAGCTCATCTTAGGCAGCTAGCATTGGAAATTATGGTGAGATTCCAGGTGCGCCATAAAAATTTACACTGACCGGTAGTGGACGGGGGGCCCTTTGCTGGTAGTGGTGTCTTCATTGAAAAACCGGGGCAAAATTATTCCATCTGTCTCCCGTAACCCTGATTTTACTTCAGTCTTTAGAAGTAAAATTAATAGCAATTGAACAGGCATCGAAGCTATAACCCAACGAGTGTGACTTTGGAGATCTTTGGATCCTATCGGACAGTCGCAGCTCCCTTCAACACCTACACAATTGGACTAAATTGGAGACAAAACTAGTATCTCCATCCTTCTTAAACTCCAACTTATTTCAAAGTGTCATGACGTTCATTTTCAGTGGATACCATCCCACGTTGACAGTCTTTGGCAATGAGCAAGGGGACCGCTTAGCCAAGGAGGGTTGTTGTCACTCATCACCTTCCTTTTCAGCTCTTAACTACTCAGAGCATCATTCCAAAATCAAATGTAATCTTTCAAAAAAGTGGAAGATCCCTCCTTCTCACCACTGGTATGCGGCCAAAGAGCCGGGCTCTTCACTTGTTTTTTTTGGTGATAGAGCGCCCTCGAACGGCAATTTCTAGACTGGCAAGTGGACACACGAAGAGTCTCTCGTATTTTGAGGGTAAAAAACTTTCGCTGTCTGCTCCAAATGGGGGGCTCAGCCTCTGCCGAACATATCCTGGACTGCTTGGGTCTTTCCAAGGAGGACTTATACGCTTCTCCACTTCTTGTCATCGATTTTTTGGGGATCAAAAATTTATTGGATCTTGTCTGACTCCGTCCCGACAGGTGGAGGATAAGGAACAACAACAACAACAACACCTGAAATATTTTGTGTAACGTAATTTTGCCATTCATAAAACCCATAGAAATTTGCCCGACAGCTTGATTTTTTGATGACGACAAAATTATCGATATAACAATTAATTCATAAGTTGTTCAACAGATATTTACAGCAACTCTTATATTAGAATATTTATTATACGACGAGTCCCATTATATGTAACACCATAGCCAAAATACTACACGCTGTTAATGTTAAGCCTAACTTGCACCTTCAATTTTTCCTTTGCCAAAAAAAAACAAAATTCACGTTGTACGAAGCTTATTATATATGTGCATTCATTTATTAACTATTAGTAATTTTAGTAAAATATAAATTATTTGTTTTATAATTCATTACACAATTGAATCTACGCGTTCTTATACATTCAGGTTCATTGGCATTGAGTAATATTTTTGTAGCATTTCTATAAGAAAATTTATGACCCATAAAATATTCCCCCCACATATATGGTAATTGCAAAGATTGATGCTTTAGTATACATTTCATTACTTTAAATATAGACGGCGTATTGTTATGTTGTGTTCCCATAGGCTGGCCTTAGATTTATATTACCTTACCATAAGCATATGATGTGTTTCCATAGCCTTGCCATATGTGCAGGGTAGTTTCCATAAGCTCGATATAACCCTAAGGCAGTTATGGCACTTTACCATATTAAGACGCGCTGTTTATTATGTTCCCATAAGCTTGCCATAGATATATATATTGCCTTACCATAAGCTTATGGTGTGTTTCCATAGACTTTCCATAGGTGTAGGAACTTTACCATAAGCTTGCCATAAAACCTATGGCATATTCCCATAACCATGCCCTAAATCTATGGTGTGTTCCCATAAGTTTTTCCATATGTATATGGTACTTTTCATAAGAGAACCATAGCTTATGGTACATTGCCATACGATTACCATAAAAATCTTATGGTTACCATAGATTCCCATAAGGTTTTCCTATGACAATTTTTCCTAAGGGTAACATTTCTAAGTTATTAAAAAATTGGGTGTTGCTATTGGAAATTTTAAAGTTCGTAACATTTTTAATATGAAGACGGACCCTTATGCAATTTTGTGTCTGCAATTAACTCAGAATGTTATTTATTCACAAAGTCAAAAAGGTCCGATTCCTTGCGATGACTAATGACCGAAATAATCCTAGTGTTTACTTTTTTTTTTTCCACAGCTTTTACTATAGGCCAAGAAAGTTTTTGGGGGGCTTAAGGGAAAAAATTTTGTATGATTTCTCGTTAAATTATTACTTTTTGAATAAAAATCAAAAGCTACAGCTTAAAAAAATTTAAGTAATCAATTATTTAACTCGTTTAGACAAACTTGCATTTTAAAGCTCTAATTACAGTTAAGGAGTACAAGGGAAAAACAACTTCATTGCGTAGGAATCTTCCCGTATTCTTCTGTGCTTGGCGGAAGTTGCCGACAAAAAAAAAACCTGTTTTCTTTCTGTTCTTTCGCGGTATAAACGTGTGGCTCATGATCACTGATCTCTGACGTGAATCAGGGTTGCCGCGAGAAAAAACAAAGTGAGTAACCGGTTTCATTCACCAGTTTAGGCGATTACTCGCCATTGTTGCCAAAAAATCCTGATGCAGACAGATCCCTATGCAATGAAGTTATTTTTCCCTGTACTCTTTTAGTTTAAAAAATAACTTTATTGAAAGGGGGCAACTCAATTTAGTTTAAAAACTACTAAAATTTGGACAACAAAGATGTAGCCCTGGCCTATCATGCCTTACGGAAGCTAAGCACCTGAGTAGACCCCACTGTCAGTAACCAATTATTTGGTACAATTTTTTTCTGCATGATGAATTTAAGTGGATGAACATGGTACTGCGTGGATCCGAACTTCCATTACTTAATGTTTTGGACTCGCATGTTATATAGTTTATGTTTTTAGGTTAAAGGGAGAATATTGACCGTATCTTTCGAACCACTAAAACTACCAATTATTTATAATACCAATTTCAAAGTCCTTCTATTAAAAATACTTGACCTTCATTACAACTATTCTGGTAATGAATGTTGTGGGTAAGGAAGTGTGGACGTCGTTAAAAAAGGAAGAAAGTCAGTTAAAAATCGTATATTTACCAACTATAACGACATCACAAACAAGATAATGTATCAAAATTTGTCAGCAGAAGTTACAGTAAATGCAGAAAACTACTACGCAACAATAAAGACACTTTCTTTGTATACGACTCATCTGAAAGTTAAAGGGGGCGGGGGACTCCTATTTCATTGAACCATTAATATACCTGAATGACAAGAGCGGTCGTCTTGATATTGTCGACGGTTCCGTTCCTGAACTGCCTCTTCTTCAGCTCCCGCGCCATGTCGAGCAAGGTTCTTTCGTCCACACAGTCACGCCCGGCTGGGCAGACGCGCACGCCAGCGCCAGGGTGGCCAGCGCTTGGTTGTCTGCGAAGAATTGACAATTGATGAAACATATAAAATGAATACACACTCATCTAATGTTAGTAAAGTTGTTAAGATACTTAAGAATGGATAAAGTAAAAATTGTTTTTTTATAAGCTTTATAAATAGTAACTATATTTTTTGGACGACTGTGGCAAAAACATTAATGACTAAAATTTTTGCCACATAAGTCTAATAGAATATTGTGACATTGTAATTTTGTCAAAGCGAATCCGATATATTTTTTTTTGCTCCTGCGAAAAAAATGGCATCACCCTCAGGTATTTATCTATTTTTGATCACAGTAGGGTTTTAACAGTATGTCATGTTTCAAGGCATAGAGCATTGAGTTTTTTCAGACCATTAAAAAAATATTTTGCTTTAGCATGTTAACAAATTTAATAAAATAAGCTAAGTATTAACTTTAATCTAATATTGAAGTTTTGATTTTAACGAACTTCAGAGGTTAGCTCCAAAACTTCCAACTAGGTTTTCTAAGGTTATTACTCAAATGTAGACGGTTTTCATGCAACATTAGTTTTACGTTGAATCATCTCAACTCTCAATATCTTGAAAACTGACACTTTCTCTCAATCTTCTGATTAATAACAGCAGGAAAAAAACGGGTGAAGTGTTTTTCTTCATAGCTGTACGTATAGGCCTGTACAACGACCTGTCCAGAAGGTCTGTGCTGGGAGTCAAAAATGGTCGCCATCCTCTGGACGTCTCTGTCGCTCATCGCGTCGCCGGCGTTTGCACAGAACGAGCAGTTCGAAGGGGCTGTCCGTTCCGTTGTTCGACTCGATGTCCGAGCGCAGTTCCGCGACCAGGTCTCGGCCGTGGAAGTTTCCTCGGGTCCACGCAGGCGACCATCAGCGCGGGAATGTAGAGGGAGAGGTCACGCCGCTTCAGGTGACCACCGCTGTACAAATGAATCAGAAATAGAAACCATTTTAATACATTTTTCAGATTTGAATGACCCTTACATCATTTAGAGCAACAATGTTTTTAATTGAAAAATCAAGCAGCGACCAATTTAAAGTATCAAATCCCAGTCATCTACTGTAGGATTTAAATCTAGATCCAATTTCTTTTTATAGGTTGAATATATAGTTAAGTTGCTAAACACAAAATAATATAGGATAGGGTTAGTAGATATTATGGTCGTTATATATAAGAGCACAATTACAAAAAATTAATTCACATTATCACTAAAATTAAATAAATATTAAATGTCATGAATTTTGTTTTACTTTCTTTTGCCTTACTATCAAAATAAGATAATTTAAAAATATCTAGTAATAAATATTTATTATACGAAACGAAGACACGATTCGCACATCAGAGCGCACAATTGTTATTGAAATATCACGGCAAAATGTAATTTACATTTTATTTGTCTGATCTTAGTTTTTTGCTATTAATTTTACACTCCAAATGCTACAGATCTTTTAAATGTTTCAAACCATTTATTTCAGTAAACATTTATATGCATGCTTTAAAAGTAAGTTACTGGTATTGTCCGCCCGTCACTTTTTGGTACCTCAATTATTTTGGTAGACATATATTTTCAGGCTTGTGTGCTTGGTCACAGAGACCCGCTTATAAACCTTCGTCAAGAAAGACGGACACGACATACACACAGATACAAACAGATGCTGCCTCTATCGC
>JAFNEN010002900.1:0-12780 GCA_019343175.1 Oedothorax gibbosus
AAACCAAATTTATTAATAAGAACAAAGCACGAATCTACAAAGACAGATAATTAAATAATGCATAATATCATCTTTTTGATGCGGGTTAACAGTTTATATCTTGTGGCCAATAATATTTTGCTGTGTGACACAAGTAAACACACATTCAAAATCAAAAAAAATCCGAACAAAATGCTATTAAAAAAATTCTCAATACAGTACCAAAAAGATCATCCTGGTATCAGTCAAATTACTGACCAAATCTGTTATGGCTAAAGATTGAGATTTTTTCTTGCCAAGCGGATCCTAAAGTAGCCAAACTGTCTGATATAAGCCAATTCTGGCAACCCTGAATGACGGTGGACCATAAAAGAACACACACCAAAAAAAAGAGAACGAGTTTCGGCACGAGTTAAATGTCGCCTATTGTTTTCCTCTGTCTTCCGGCACCAGTCGCCCATTATTACGAGGCAGCCGCCCATTCTGCGACTGCTTCAAGTGCCTTTGTGTTCAGTCCCCTTGAAAAGAAATGGCGAAAGGTCGTCGGTTTCCTTTTAATTGGATTGTGTTAATGGATTTCGGTTGATGATTTTTTTATATTTTAAGTCATAGTAGAGCGATGAACACACGATAGCTTATGGCCACCAGAGAACAGAACAGACAGAGGCAAAGTTATGTGCCAAAATAAGTTACCACATAAAAATTACTTACCATTTTAATACCATTTGAACCAACCCTTTTAAATGGATTGTGTTAATGGATTTCGGTTGATGTTTTTTTTTATATTTAAGTGTTAGTAGAAGCGATGAACACGATAGCTTATGGCCACAGAGAACAGACAGAGGCAAAGTTTTGTGCCAAAATAAGTTACCACAAAAAAAATACTTACCAATTGAACCAACTTAATCAGTGACTGTTAAAGTGCCTTTGTGTCCTTATGAAAAGAAATAGCGAAAGCTCGTCGGTTTCCTTTTAATTGGATTGCGTTAATGGATTTTCGGTTGATGTTTTTTTTTTTTTTTGTATTTTAAGTCATAGTTAGAGCGATGAACACGATAGCTTATGGCCACAAGAAGAAACAGACAGAGGCAAAGTTTTGTGCCAAAATAAGTTCCCACAAAAAAAAATTTTACCAATTTAATACCAACTGAACCAACTACAATTGGTTTCAGCGACTTTTAAAGTGCCTTTTGTACATATGAAAAAGAAATGGCGAAAGCTCGTCGATTTCCTTTTTAATTGGATTGCATTATGGGATTTCGGTTGATGTTTTTTTTTATTTAAGTCATAGTAGAGCGATGAACACGATAGCTTAGGGCCCCAAAAGAGAACAGACAGAGGCAAAGTTTTGTGCCAAAATAATGGTTACCACAAAAAAATTACTTACCAATTTTAATACCAACTGAACCAACTGCCATTAATTCAGCGACTGTTTAAAGTGCCTTTTTGGTACATATGAAAAGAAATAGCGAAAGCACGTCGGTTTCCTTTTAATGGATTGCGTTAATTTAGTAAGTGGACTTTTTTGGATTTCAGTCGTATGGTAGAACGATGAACGATATTATTTGTGCGACGGTACAAACAGAGAATGATTTCCGGCAAAGCAAACGGGGCACTTTTATACGGCCTGAAATTCGCTTAAAAGAATAAATAGTGAGGAAAAAATGTGGCAAAATAAGTTGCTACAAAAAAAATAAACCAAGGGCCAAAATGTTGTGCCAAAATTAGTTGCCACAAAAAATTCCTCAAATTTAATACCAAAATGAACCAACTGCCATTAATTCTGCGACTGTTTTAGTGCCTTTTCTTCCATGAAAAGAAATGGCGAATGCTCGTCTGTTTCCTTATAATTAGATTGTGTTAATGGATGTTAGTGGATTTCTTCGGAGATTTCAATCGTAATAGCGCGATAAACGATATTATTTGGCGACTGTACAGAGCCTGATTTCCTGCAAGGCAAACGTTGCACTTTATAAATTATGCCCCAAATTTGCTTTAAAAGAATAATATTGAGGGAAAAAAATGTGCCAACATGAGGTTGCTACATGGTGCTTCTGGCAGGGTAAACGGTGCTAGTGCCCTGGGCCCTAACTTCTTCAAGGGGGCTTCCAAATTTGCTTAAACCAATAATATTGAAAAAAAAATTGCCAAAATTTAGAGAAACAAAAAAAAAACAATCAAGAACAATGCAGAAAAAACAAAAAACACGCATTGCCCAATTTAGGCGCGTTCAGCAAATACCTGTATACATTTCACGGGGAGTAAAAGATACTCTTTGCCACCTCTTCAAAGCAAATGGTCAGCCCAAGTCTATGGAATTACTCACAATTTACCACTCAGCTTATTCGACCAGTTTTTTAAAACAAAAACAACGTATCTGAACAATTATTACAACGATTTATGAAACATTAAAGATGATTTCATAGTCGAATAGTTAATCAATGAAACAATTCTGGCCAGGCTAACTTTCTGGATTCCTGGAGCCAAGAGAAAATATTTATGTCTTCAAAACCCAGAAATTGCTACATATGACACAGAAATTCAGAATGTAGTTAAAATGCCATATCGATTTGTTATTAGCCTATTGAACATCTTAGCCACATACACTCTTAAAACAAAAGAGTGAAATTCACTCCTAGGAGAAGTGCATTTTCGGCACCGGAAAGGATGAAAATTAACTCAGACTGAGTTAAAACCCACTCGTTTTAAGTGTGTAGGACGCAGATTGTATTCTTTTATTTCTTTTACCCACTCCGAAAAAAGAGTGAAATTCACTCCTATAGGAGAAGTGCATTTTCGGCACGGAAAGGAGTGGAAATTAACTCGGACTGAGTTAAAACCGCTCGTTTGTTTTAAGAGTGTAAGGACAGAAAGAGGATCATTAGCAAAATGCTCCAACATCACACCACGAAATCTGAAATCGATTATTGAGTCTATACAGCCCAGAAGAAGAGGACCCCCATGATCATGAAAAACAGGTCCAGATTTTTACGACCCCTATCCCCCCCCCCCCCCTCCTTCTCCAAATGGGCAGGGTGGTAGGACCATAAAATGTCTCCCCCCCTTCTTCAACTTATTGAACGGTTCAGTCTTTCTTCTAGATATTGCCACCACATGTGCAACCAGGGAAAGGAAGCGAATAAGAATGGGCCTGGTCTGAAGATGCTTCATCAATTGACAGGTCACTGTGCGGTTGGACACAAATAGCCAGGAAATAGGCATAAATGAATTTAAGGTGAATCGGAAGAAGGACAGATCGGACTGTTATGGTAATTGTAAAGGCAGGTGCAACTTGCCTCATAGACTTTGATTCAGTGACCCGCCTTTGATATATGCCCCTTTATGGTGACCAGACGTGTACAGTACTAATTTTTAGGTGTTTGTTCTACCTGTTTCAAAGAGTCCTAAATTATGTAAATTGTCCTGTTTTTAGGATTTGTACTGCAAAATGTCCTGTATTTTGCGTGATGTTTAATATTTCTCCATTAGAACCATAAGCATTTCCATTCGCGGGCAACATTAACGAAAAAGTCGCCAAAAATGTTCAACCACCCCGCCAAACAGAATATTTCCAATAGTAACCTTCAACTGCGTATACTGCGTTTTTATCGGCAAAAAATTCCATTTGTCGCCAAAGATTCCGTAGGCGAGATTTACGCCCGCGTAATGGAAAAGTACCTACACTCTTAAAACAAAAGAGTGAAATTCACTCCTATGGAAAAGTGCATTTTCGGCACGGAAAGAAGTGGAAATTAACTCAGACTGAGTTAAAACCGCTCGTTTGTTTTAAGAGTGTACAGTCCCTGGACAATTTATTAGACACACTGCAAGATTTCATGTATCCAATCAATGATGAACAAAATACCTTTAGAAGGACATTTGTGTTCCTAAACTTAAGCTATTGAATAGAAAATACTATCTGCTATACTTAATACATATATCGACATCTTTTTTAATGATATGGCATTCTTTGGTATGTTTTCATCATTACTAAAAAAACATACAGTGCGTCTAATAATTTGTCGAGGGACTGTAGGCGTCCTTTGTAGATTCGCCGATGCTGAAATATGCTTATTAAATGGTGCTAAAATTGTAATTACCTCATCAGAAGTTTCTTGCTCAACAATCCCCAATGTAAGGATACAAGAATAGAAATGATAACCGATATGATGATCTCCTTTCATCGGAAATTCATGATAGATGAATTCTGCTTTAAACACCTCTTGAAACTTGTTCCTATTGTTAATTCGTAATTATAGGCTTTGGTTGATACGGTCATGAGTGCTTTGAACTTAGATTTTCATGAATAGCTCTGTTTCTATCTTGTTACAAATTATCCGATATTGACACAACTCTAAATTAATACGGTTTGATAATACAGTTACCCTCTTAACCAGCTCAAATATGAAGCATATAATAGAAGTTAAATAAATTAGGTTTTGGATATACATTCAATTTTACAATTATACTTTGATGATTTTTTTTCTTCTCTATTGTGTTCCATAATTGACATTTCATTTTTTTAAAAATGACAGGTCATTTAGGAACACCCTGGTAAATAAATGCACAATTTAAATATTGCTGTATTTTATTTAATGTATTAAAGTATAACAAGTTACAAACCATTGAAAGAATCAGTAACCTTTATTAGTCATCGAAGTTCGGCAATTTGACGCAAAGTTTCGATAACAAAACAGTAGGTTTGTAACAGAATCTGTCACTTAACCCACTTCCATCAACAGTTGTGTTTAACAGGTAAAAAGGGGCCAAACACAGCATTAATTCTATATTAAACATTTACATGCTAAATTTTTGCCATTTTCATTTATTTTATTTTGAAAATTCAATAATTATTACTTATCGTTTGCCAAAATTAATTTATATTTCAAAGAATAAATATGTAATATTTCTCGCTTTTATCTCTCTATATTAAAAAAAAAGTAAGCTCTTTTAAAGTGTCAGCAGCCATAACATGATGAAATATTGATGTTAGAAGCCCAAATTTTTTTTGAAGGTGTGTCTCCCTTATGCCTCGACCCTTTTTTTTTGTTTTTCAAATTTCCAATTAGTGTTTTAATTAAAAATTACAATAAGTCAGCCACAAAAAAAACATTCCTTTTCTGCAAAACGCCACAGAAAATCATCAGAAATCTGTGATTTTGTTACGTTCTTTAAAAGAACAGTTGCTCTCTTTTCTGTTTTTTTAAAAAGAACAGTTCTTTAACTTGTACTTTTTACATTGGTTTTGTGTTTATATATAGAAAAGGTTTACAGATTTTTTTTTATATAAAAATGATTTTGCCTGAAAGCAAGATAGAAGGTTTATAGATCAAAATTATGTAAAAAAAGATAGTAAAAAATTATGACAAAACTATTTTATATAATAAACATTTAACATAACAATTACTCTGATAAAAATTATTCTGATAAACATTTTCAATAAACAAACATTTTTCATAACAAAATTATTTTATTAGGTTAATTCTACTAAACTGGAATAAAAAAAATTTCATTTTTTTTATAAAAGAACAAAAAGTGTTTTTATTTTCGGAACAGGTTAAAACTATCACGTAATTTTATCTGCTTTTTGTCTTTTTCGTGCAGCTGGCCTTTTTTTATTTAATCTCGGTCGTTCTTGTTCGCTTCTTGTTCACTATCGGGTTACCATAGAGGCTTACTGACGCATCAGATTTGGCGCGTTTATCTATTTTGTTGTTAAATTGGCGTGCCGGCCAGTGGATTTTGTTGTTTTTTCGTATTTATTTGTTCGCGAGTGATAGCGAGCAAGGGCGTAGCCCCCTACATGCCGCGAAGCCGCCAATGGAATTATTACTTAAAAAAATCATACAACTTAAAAATTTTGAGAGACATTGGTTTTTTTAAAAAGAACCTAAGTGTAAAAACATGCTAGGTTAATTCTGCGAGATTAACGACGAATTCTACGAAATTACGGGGGTTGGCGAGTTATTACTGAAAAAAGTAATACAATATATATTTTTTAAAAGTAATATAACTTAGCGAGCATCCTGCCGACCGCGAAGCGGTTCAATGGAATTGCGCAGCAATTCCCGTGGGTTGGCGAACGATAGCGAGAAAGGGGCGTAGAGGAAGAATCCAAGAATGCAAGCTTTCGAGCCAATGAGATTGCGCAGAAATATCCAAGGGTGCGAGCTTGCGGCTGAATACAACTATATTACCAAGGCTCGACATAATTTTGTCATATATACAGACCTGGATGGCAAAATATGCATAGGCCTGTGCAAAGTTGGGTTGGAAAAGTTACGTTCACCAGAGAGACGACTGCGAAGCGGCTTATGAGAAACCGGGGTTGGCAAGCGATAGCGAGCATTAGCGATAGCGAGTCGGCCGCGAAGCGTCCAATGGAATTACGCAGCAATTCCGGGGGTTGGCGAGCTATAGCGAGCAGGGGGCGGAGCCCCCTAGTAAATAAAATAAAAACATTTCATATCAACATACGAAGAATCTCGTAAAGAAATATATTTAACGTCATTTCAAACGGATCGATGTCACAAAAATAAATTTATTTTGATTAAAATGATATAATTGATTTATTTTAATATGTCTAAAAGAATTAAAGTTTCTCGAGCGATTGTTGCGAATGGCAATGGTGATTAAATTCTAATAAAAATGGCTTTCCTATGCTTTTCAAATGAGCATTACATTTTGCATTTTTTTTAATTAATTGAAGTACTTCGAATTTGAATTCTTTTCTGAAATTTTCAGTGTCTTCTAATTTCGATGCGCTGAATTTTTTTTGGCGTATCACACTTGTCCGTAGCATTTATAGTTTGGGGTATGAAAGTGGTTGACAGACAGACGGACGGACTGACCGATTATAATAAATGTCGGCTGGTTGAAGCGGAAATGGAGTTCGTTAAATGGAGCCTACTGCAGTTGTAAAGTTAAAATATCGAGTTATGTACTTATGTTTATGACTTTTTTCTGAACGGCTATAAATAAAAACATTTTATTTAAAAGCTTATAAATAAATACCTATTTTATTTCGCAGCGCATTCAATAGCATTGCAATAGTAAATAAAAAATATGTTAGTTACTTTTCAAACCTATCTTAAATATCTATTGTATTTCGAATTGTGTAAGGTTTCTGATAAATAAAATATTTTCTGTAATGTATTGATATTCTTTTTCAAATATACAAATGTTTTTACGTTCTTCTCGACCATTTACATTATTTCACTCAGGTTTGAGACACAATATATTTTGAAAATAAATAAACATTTTCTAAAATACACCGATATATTTTGTAAAAACATACATATGTTTTGCCAGTCCTATTTTGTGTCGAATTGTACTGCACATACGGCTTTTAATAAATATTCTCTGAATATATTTATATTTTTTTTTGTTAAACAGGACTTTTAAAATGTGCACAAATAGATTTTTCTTATTAAAATTAAAGAGTGAATTCTGATACTGATTTCTTGGTATATTAGCATTGTAAGGTATGTGAACATTTAGAAGTTTCTTTATCAATATTTAAAAAATAAAAAGATAGAGGTGGAGTTATTTTTCAAAACATTATTTGTCTTCAAGGTTTCTGTATTCATTTTTTTTTGCAATATTTTAAACTATAAAATTGATTGTCCTTATATACTACAGGAATTTAATTTCTTTGTTCCTACACTCTTAAAACAAAAGAGTGAAATTTACTCCTATAGGAGAAGTGCATTTTCGGCACCGGAAAGGAGTGGAAATAAACTCAGACTGAGTTAAAACCGCTCGTTTGTTTTAAGAGTGTAGCTATACTATAAGAAACAAATATATTCTTAAAGAACCTTTTTTGTCTAAAAACTATCTTAAAAATCCGCCATATATACAATTTATTAAACTGGTTAACAAACTCCTAATAAACTGCGATTTATTTTTTGACAACTTTACGAAATTAAAAAATAAGATATTTTTAGAAAATATCAATATAAATATCTTGATATCTTATAAAATATCAATATAAAATAAAAAAGAGATTTTATCGTTGACCTTATAATTCCTTTTTTTTTCTATTCTAGTTCTTCATTATAAATTCATTGTTGGTGTGTGTTTTAATCAATTTTAATGCTTTTTTTTCAATTTTAATGCTTGTATTTTATTTAAATTAAATGTTTGTTGTCTATATTTTATTCGATTTCAGTGTCTTGCCTCTGCTATGTAATTGGAAATTTTCTTTTATGTATAGCAGACTAATAAATAATAAAACTACTATTTATATTTGGGCTCTACACTGTTAAAAATTTTGTGCTTGGTTTCACCATGATATTGGTTCCTAGTAGCTGCAACGGCTGAATGGTGAAACGTTCCACCATATTTTAAGTATTCGGTTGAACCATTTCTCAGGTTTTTTGTTTCCAAATCCAGAAAAATGGTTCAACCAAACACCGAAAAAAGGTGAAACATTTCACCATTCAGCCGTGGCAGCTACTAGGAACCAATATCATGGTGAAACCAACCAATATCATGGTGAAACCTAGCACAAAACTTTAACAGTGTACCATTTGCACATGTGCGATTTTCTTGGGGGAAAAACTTATTACGACGTCCAACAGGTACTGGAATCTAGGTACCGAGTTTGAAGATTGAAGCTTTTTTACATTTTCATCAGTACCTTCAAGAGGGACTGTCAGTCCCATAGAGCCAATGCATTAGTATTGAAATCACAACTTTTGCAAAAGAATTGATTTGCCATGTTATCATATTTTCACCAGGTTTAGGAATCATCGTAACATTAATTTAAAACAAAATTGAAAAGAAAATAACATCCGGTTATTTAATTATTAATTGATGAAGTTTTAAAATCGTGTGGCCATCTGCTGTATACTTTTGGAATTTTAAACTTCAAAAATATGTAATTAAATAACTAGATAACTTTTTCGTTTCAAATTTGTTTCATTTCGATGTTATGTTGATTCCTATACTGGGGGAAAGGGCTAACATGGCAAAAGCAATACTTCTGCGAAAGTTGTGATTCCAAAACTGATGCATTAGCTCTATGGGGCTGACAATCCCTCTTAAAACCAAAAAAGTTCGACGGCAGCTACGCTTGCCCTCATAAAATTTTCTCAAAAACCTTATTTGGTGTACGGCATGTGCTAGGAACAATCGCTGGAGAAACTATAATTCTTTTAGACAATAAATTAAAATACATTTATTTTTGCGACATCGATCAGTTTGAAATGACGTCAAATATATTTCACTACGAAATTCTTTGTACCTTGATATAAAATGTTCTAATTCTATTTAATTGCGAGGAATGTTTACATATTTATTCTTTGAAATATAAATTAATTTTTGCAAACGATAAGTAATAATTATTGAATTTTTCGAAATAAAAAAATGAAACTAGCCAAATTTGCATGTAAATGTTTAAAATAGAATATCAATGCGGTGTTTGTAACAGCATTGATATTCTATATTAAACATTCGGAACACGTGTACCGAATTTAAAGTCTGTAACTCTTTTAAGGGTAAGGTAATCGTTTCCGGCTGCCTATTTCTAGCCTCCTTCAGGAGCTTTAACACAGCCAAATAACGCCTCGTATTTTAGAACCCTGGTCAAGTGACGAGGTCGACACCTGAGCGGGCACCCAACGGAACTTCGAGCGACATCGTACGCTAACGCCGTCGGACTTTGGACTCCACAGATTTTACGAGCACGTATGTACCTGTGTACTCGGGCCCATCCGTGATGAGGATTTTTCTACTATTTCCAGCACGGATCCGATTTATAGGATGACTGGCAGTAGGTGGATTCGAACCCCCGCACTCCTATGAGAAGGTTGAATCTCTAGGCTGATGCCCTAACCATTCGGCCACGGACGGGCCTGTAGCTCTTTTAGTTAGAGCTATAGAATGGCTTCAGATTGACAGACATACGGACCAAAATCGCAAACACTTTTCCAGATTTCGTAATACTTTATTACCTTATACACAACTCAAAACAATTAGGGAGCACTTTGCGTGCTTTTGTTAGCGTTCCAACTTTTTATTTTTTATTCTAAAAATCTAAAATTTGTGAAACAGATTCATTAGCATCCAGAATGAAATGGTAAAAAAACGGGGGGGATCTTAATTTTTTAACTAAAATTTAAGGGGGGGGGGAATTGGAATCATAAATTTTGAATAAATTATAACAATAATTTTTTCAAACTTTATTTGTAAAAAAAAGGTAAAATCAATTTTCAAACATCTAAAAATGCAAGCGTGGCGAATTTAGGGTCAATTTATTTCATAAAATTTCTTGGGAGGGAATTTTATTTTACCAAGTTTTCCAAATTTTCATTTAATTAAAACAATATTATTTTATTCTTCAAAAGACATGGTTCTTCCCTCTAATGATAATAAGTGCGAGCTCAACTTAGTGAGAAAAAAATCGCAAGAAGATGATTTCAAATGGAATCACTGGGGGGGGGGGGGGGGTGAGAGGGTTTAAACCATGTGCTCCCCTAATTGTTTTGAGCAGTGTATTTCACATAAGGAAAACTAGGGGTGTGCATCACTACACGACTTCAATTACAGTTCAATAAATAAATGCACACAATTAAAGGTAATAACATACCACATTTTTATTCAAAATTTTTCAAAAAAATTTAAAACCTAAAGGGTTATGTGGCAGCTATCCCTTGCGCATGTGCAATTTCCTTTAAAAACCTTATTATGACATCTGACAAGTACAAGAAACTCGTGTACCAAATACCTCTTTTAGTTCGACCTGTAAAGTGGTTCCAGACGACCAATGCTCAAAAAACATTTGTTCAGAACTATCAGCCTCCAAAATGTGACAAACACAAGTAGGTTTGTACAGAATCTGTCACTCAGCCCGCTTCCACGCGAAGGGGTAGGGGAGGAAAGTGCGTTCGAAGCTTGAGTTGTAATTGGAGGACTATCGTGTATGTGTTGTACATTTCACGTTCACGTGACGTAATCATTCCTGGTTGTCACTGGTGTTTTCGGTGATTGGGTGTGCGACCTGGTAAACTCCGCCCACTACATTAACCAATCGAAACCTTATTTTCATACCATTCACGACATTGCAACATTTCCATTGGCCAAAAAAGGAATAATTTAGAAAGACTATAGGCTTTAATTTTAATCGCATATATCCAAACACTTTGAAAATCGCTCAGGTCCTTCAACCTCTTGAAAGCTTGCTAGGAGTTTTAGACAGTTTTCAAATATTTTCTTCCTGCAATGAGGAACTTGCATCCTACCCAAAATGACGTACTTATACCATTTTCTGGAACATTCGAAGCTACAGATTCTAAATATCAGCTTAAAAATCATCAAAATTATTAGTTTTACTCGAAATATGCCTATTAAAATTCCATGAAACTCACGTGACCGAAAACGGCGTCTGACGTAACAACACACCATTTGGCGATTTTTTCTAAATATGTCGCTACGGTTAACATCCATAATTAAAATAAACAAGCAACGTTTTTCAAAACGTTCTATTTAAAAGAACAGACTGCTCACTTAAACCAGATTTTAATAATAAATTAGAACAGCTTGTTTCTTGCTTGGTTGTTGGATTTAAAATCGCACAAGAGCGCGCTGTTGACACTTCAGACCTAGTCAATTGTTGGATCAATCGTAATCTTCATAGGAGTCTGATGAGAATAACTGGAACTTGAAAAAAACCACTTATTCTAAATAATCCTATTCCTATATGGGATCATTCAAAACACATTTTGTATTTTCAACAGCTGTATCGCACAGAAGTTGGTTAGAAATTGCACGCCAATGGAAAAAAAAGCCAAGCCTGACGTCATTACGCATTGCAAGGGGATTGTGAGTGTTTTTACCGGAAGTGCGTATCCCCTACTTAAAACTCAATTACTGACTAATTTAATACTTTTTTACTAGTGTGAAAAGTAGCATTCGACGGGGTTTTTTAAAAGGGCTATTGTCTGCCAATGAATTTGAAATTCATGCAACTTCCTCAATTCCTGCATACATTTTCAAAAAAAATGATTTTGATTAGAAGAAAAGGAATTAGTATGTAACTTTCTCCACGACTTTCCACTCAGTAAATCAATATACATTTTTGTCCTTCCGATCTAAATAAGAAAAAAAGGTTTTTTGCCTGAAAAAAATAAGCTATAAAAAGCGGACTTACTTTCGTCATATCGAAAAGGAAACCGCCATTTTTTTCCGAAACTAAGTAGAAAACAACAACAAAAGTCAAACTGACACATTATAAATCAGTTTCGTTTTTGTATGACGCGAAACCTTGTTCCAAAACAAAAAGGAATAAAAAAAAAACTTTTCTGAAAATGACCCCTTGTACCCCGAGACAGTTCTATGTCGAAACGACAGAAGACAAGAAATGGAATAAAAATATCTGACAAAAAAAGTATTCTGCAACCATTGATCACAATTTATTGTTCGAGAAAAATTTAAGGGAAAAACTTCTAGTCCAGTAGACGCATGGAGTTAAGAAGAAGATGGAGATGGTTGGCGAGAACAAAGTGAAAGCCGTCCCGAAAGTAGCCAAGCTAATGGTTGTTGGTTGGTAGACATATATATTCAGGTTTGTGTGCCCCGGTCAGCGACCCGCTTATAAACCTTCGTCAAGTAAGACAGACACAACAGACAACACACACACATAAGGGATCCTCTAATTTTTTAGAGACAGAGGCCAACTAGAGGATCCCAGAATTGGCTTGTCACCCCCAGAGGTATTGATTTGGTATGGAAACTTAGAGGACTTTCGGACCCAACAGATTTAACGAGCACGTACTCCGCATATACTCGGTAGGTCTTCAG
>JAFNEN010002901.1:0-13787 GCA_019343175.1 Oedothorax gibbosus
GCTGGTGTATTGAGTGGAAAATGTGCATATCTGCTGAAAAATGCGAGGCCATCAACTTCTCTAGAAGGCGCACTCAGCCTAATTTCCTCTTTCTATCGATAGCTGCACAATTCCCTGGGTCAACTCCCTTAAAGTCCTCGCATCAACTTTTCTAAAAACCTTTCTTTCAAGTCCCATTTCCAATCCCAGAAGAAGAAAGCCTTTCAGAGGACAAACATCCTTAAAGTGATTTCTGAGAAAAACTGGGGCTAGGTCCCACCACCTAATCAAAATCGCAAACTGCACAATCAGAAGCATCCTGGAATACGGCTGCAAGACTTGGGTTCATACGAACCATACGGACAGGAAATCTCTGGAAGCATCATATCATGCTGCCCTTCGGGTGCCACGGGGCTTCCTCGCTGGACTCCGATCCCTATCCTCCTTGCTCTTGCCGGATCAACATCTCTCCTTGACCGTCATAACCTGCTTACGGATATTTTTTGCATCCGCAATTTTGCCCTTGGATTCCCTCTCGCCTCTGCAATCATCTTTAATGATGTGGCTAATTCCCCGCCTCTGGATCATAACGGATCTATCACTGGTCGCCTCTGCTCGATTCTTGCTGATCTTAATATCGACATCAGGAACATTATCACTGCTAATCTGTTGAATACCGATCCCTCAAAATTCTCACTGAATACCTCCTTCTTTACAGACGAGCTTGATTTTCAGAAACCTGGCTTGCCCCCATGCTCTATTCGTCGCCTTTTTGCCGCACACAAATCCCTCAACTGGGAAGACGCCCTCATCATCTCCAATTGCATCCAAAACTGACGTAGCTACTACTGTCGCTGCTGTCTCCCTAAAGGACAACATAGCCGATATCGGGACGAGTGCCACACATAAACTCCATCTTTACAAGCGAAGGCCTTGCCATTCTCATTGCTCTAAAATATTTCATATGTCCAAATAAAAAATCGGTTATCCTCTCCGACAGCAAGTCTAACATCCTCGCTCTTAAAAATCTCAACAGGAAATCCCCTAAAATCACCCTGCTAATAAGAAACAAGCTCGAGGCTTATGCTGCTAACACGGCGTCTTGTGAAGTCATCTGGGTACCTGCTCATGTGGGAATATCCGAAAATGAGTTGGCAGATTCCACGGCGAAAAATGCCATCAACAAGACCTTTATTGAAAACCTGGTATCCCCCGAAGACATTTGCACATCTCTTAAACAGAAATATTCAAGCTCGCATCTCGAATCCTGGTCCCGAACTAAGTACGCCCAAACGCATCCCTGGATAAACCCTTCTCACAATCCCTTAGCCCAATTCTCTCCAACCGAGTAATGGACGTGCAACTCACTCGGCTCTCGGCCAAAGCAACGTCCCTCAACGCCACTTTACACAGATTCAACCTCATCCTGTCCCTGTGTGGTTGCGGTTACCCAGTCGAAACACCTGAGCACCTCCTCCTGGAATGCGTCAACTTCGAAGCCCAGCGTGAAGCTATGAGAAATGCTTTAGGACAAATCCCTCTTCACTACTCGCTGGTCCAGTGACGCAAAACTCACGGATGACGTCTGGAAAATGCCCACCTCGTGTGGAGCAACAATCCAGCTAACCAAACCACCAACCAACCAACCAAGATGGCGACGAGCGAAAGCGGACAAGCAAGTATGCATTCAATTCTAAAATTCTATTCTAATTTAAACTTCAAGAATCAATTTAAGATGAAGAATAAAAAATTTTAAAGCACTTAGAGGCTGTAATTTGGGCTTTTTTAGTATTTGAATATTTATAACTTTTATTAGTCGAGGACAAAAGGAAAATGTTTATCATGCAAACGTTAAGAGGTAATCAAAGTTCAACTATTCCATGCATTGTATGTAAGGATTTAAAACTGATATACTTTAAAAGAATTTACATTTTAGAATATTAAGACTGTAGTGGTTCTGCAAGTTCCTTATGTGTAGAAAGTAAGAAGGCAGTTTCTGCTCCTGAATATATTGAATTCTGTTTGACTAGTTAGCTTTTTCTATACGGACGAAAACTAATTTTTCATAGACAAGAGAGTCAAATTTTTATATTTTGGTGCAAAGCTTGTAGATTAACATTACAGTTATGTTGTAAAACGTGAATGTTTTATGTTTTTCATTAACTTTCGCTTCTCAAATTACAAATTAAATTAAGCTAGATAGCTGATTCCGCATATAAAAGTCGTACTTAAAATTAAACTTTTTATAAATATCGTCGTAAGACCAAAACTTCTTGTGGAAGCAGTTAAACAGTGGAACCTCTTCAGTCCTTAAATCGATGTCATAGATTGATAAGAATTTTAATTAAATTTAATCAGAGTACTCAGGAACTTAACTAAAGAGGGAAAAATATGTATATGTAGGTACCCTTCTAAACATTTATTTGCACACCACTTATATACGTTTGCTATTAAGATGCAGTTAAAAATTTAATAGTTGAGAATTGTTTTAATCTTAATGTTTATATTAAGTTCTTAATTATTGAACTCGGATATTTCACTATTATTTTACTATTTCAGTTATTTTTTTGTAGGAAATCCTTGGCTTCGTTGTCTCTTGCAGTACAATTTACATTGCTAACAACTTGGCCCCATTTACTTTTAAGTGTCATTTTGAGGATATGCAAAACTGTACAATGTCTGTCAGTCAAATGATAAAGTTTAATGGTGTATTTTCTAAATCGTTTCACTACCAATTACCGAAAGCTTAGAGAATTGCACTGTTCTTTGCTCCTAATCCCAACTGGTCCCTGGGGCGGGGAAGCCCGGCCGGTTAAGGCGATCGCCTTGCATGCAGAAGGTCCCGGGTTCGGCTGTCGCCAAAGTAACTGCCGATCTATAAACGACCTGTGCAGTTGAAAAATTTCAATGAATAATACCCCTTGTAGAGGGAGAACACGTATAATATGCTCCATAGTCCCAACGCTGCGTACGATGTTGCCCTTAACGGTTGCGTTGGGTGCTACAACTCGGGCGTCAGCTCGTTACTTAACTGTGGTTCTAATTTACGACGCCTGTTGCCAATAACTCTCGTGTAGCTCTAGTGCGACGATAATTCAAACTGGTCCTTGTGTTCAAGGCTGTGCTATTACTGTTGTTAAGTTGTTTTAGTGACATTGTACTGCATTGATGTCAAAAGTATCTGGTCACCTAGTAATATTTGTTTCGACTTATTTCCCCCTCAAGTCCTGCAGGTCGCCTCACCGTGGCGAGGGGGTGGCCCTGGGTGGAATGGCTGGTGCATGTGAATGGTGGGGGAAACTCGCTATCATTGCAGGCTGTTCCACCCAGCTAAGATCTGCAGGTGAAGAAACTTGTTATCCTATGCACACTATCAGCATTTCTACCATAAATTGTCTCCTATTATATTAATAGTGCTCATTAACAGAAACATCCAGAACAATCCACAATTTGATCCTCCTTAGAGAACTTGGGAACGGAACATTTTTATTTGCATATATTTCATTCTATTCCAGGTTCGCAACTTCATCATTGTTATGAAATCTTTTTCATTTAGAAGAAAATTATCTGATATTTTAATAGTTATATACAGAGCTAAGCAATTTTTCCTGTAGGATTTTTGCCGCTTCCCCATATTTGAAAAGTTCTTCTAAAACAATAATTTTTTGGAATATACAAATAAGTTCTTTAATACACTAAATATATGAAAATTATAAATTCATAGATGGGGAGAGGACGAAGGAGTGGTACATTAAAAATTATGGCAAAATAAATATTTACTTCAAATTTGATAACTAAAAGTTTATCCAGCAGCAGGTTAAAGCTTGAATTAAAAATTAATCTTAATTCCCAGAATATATACTGGGAAAAACTCACCGTTGTTGTCAATTGACAGTTACATCGTGTCATTACCAAGAGAAAATTAAAATTTCTCGTTTTAACCACTGCACTTGAACATGTTTTTTGCCGATATTTTAAAATGAAAATGTAAATAAAATGTGATTTACATGACAACCATAATTTGATTCAGCATTTTGTATTATCGGCGTGCAACGAATTGATGAACAATGGAACTGCAATGAAATTTTTTACGTAATACTGTAATAAAACAAAGCTAAGTAATTGCAAATAAAAAAAAATCTTTAACAACTAAGAAAGAGACGTATTTAGTAATTTGATAAGAATAAAAGAGCAGCAATAATATTTTATCACTGCTAATTCCTCTATAGGGCTTAACGTCCTTCCATGTATCCATTTTGAAATCCGATCCATGTATCAAACACGGCAGAATATACTAAATATATAAGAATTCAAGGGAAAAAAACAATACTTTTATGAGTTAAAATGAAATATAGTAACATTAAATGCTTACCTGGAACTTATAGTTGGCTTGCTATGGAAGGAACGACAACGATTAGCGCTAAAATAAAATTGAGTGTCAAGTCAAACGTGACACCAAACCAAAGCGTAACAAAATGTATCAAACCGTCACTATTTTACGCTTCTGGACGCCCATTTCTTGCCACTACACAGAACTTTATTACTGACAAATAACACTTCGTAAAGAGATCTTTAAGTGCAACCAGTAAAATCCTAATATTCAACGTTGCAAAAACGTTATCATTATTGCCGAGTGCGACGGTTTATTTTTTACTTATTTAAAACGTTTTTGCAACGGAATTTTTTAACAAAACGGAAATGCAACCAGTTTGCAACGTTTTTAATCCGTTCTGTGTTACCTGGGAACACTATTCAAACAAATAAATTTTCACTTAAAACTAAATTTTCTTAGAAATCATTGGACTCCCAAATATTTAATAAAAAAAAGCAACAATGAATTTAAGAAAAATGAAATATTAAAAGGTTGGTGTAGGAATTATTTATAATACATATAAACTGAAATATATACTTTTTAACATTTGAGATTAATTTTTTTTTTGATTTAAAAACTAAACTGCTTACAAGTTGCTTGACTTTCAAGTTACTCAAAATTTGTATTCAGGTATCGGCTCGTCACTTGACTGTGGTTCTAAAATACGACGCCCGTCGCCAATAGCCCTCATGTAGCTCTAGTGCGAAGATTATTCAAACCTAACCTAACCTACTCAAAATTTATACTGAGGAAATAAGTTAATGAGAGCATTAAAATTTCTTGAATAAATAAATAATTTATGCAAACTTCATTGGATTTGCATTATGCAAAAAAGGTTAAACATGGCTACGTATGGGTTTTCTTTTTCGCTTAGTCCATTTTCATGTCCTTCGCATTCTGCAAGAGTTGCTCTTTCTCCTCGTATTCTTACTTGGTTCCTGATCTTAAAATGAAACGACATAACTGTAAATAATATACATTACAATAATTGAAGAGATATTAACTAATAAAAAAAAAAATCTTGTAGTACATGGAATAATATCAAGGTTACTATAAAAAAATTTGTATAGAAGACCCTTCAGTGTGCAATTTGATTAAATTTTCTTTGCCATGTTTTCTTTTTTTAAACAATCCTGGATATTTTATAAATTCTTAATACTAAAATATTTGCTTTTGAGGGCAGATGAACAATAGGCTTCAGGCAAACCACTTTTATGCATATATTCTGGTCCATCATAAAGCAAAAGGCCTTATTATAGTTACACGGAGTGTCTGTTGGCACAGTCCATATTGTGGGTTGTCATCTGTTGACAATTTATGAAAGTATATGGCCCACACAGCTTGACTCATTGCAGTGGTGTCTTTGCCTACATTTGCTCTGATGGCTTTGCCAATATATGTCTAGAAAGGTCCAATTTGGTCTTTACTCAACCTATTTCGTTCTGACAAAATCTGAAAGCTTTTGCTTTTTATTGTCGGCAACTACGTTTCTCAGTCCAGCATCAATTTCTCCAAAAAATCTTTCAAGCTGATTAGGAGTTTTGGATAGAGGCTTGTAAACTTGGTGGGTGGTGGCGGCAAGTTTAATACCCCAAGCAGGGCATCTGCAGCATTTTGGAATGCCCAATGCTTCGCATACCATACACAAGGCGCATATTTACATTAGGAGCTGTTTGTCACTGAAGAAGTCATAGCACTTGCAGCGTTTGCACAATGAGTGCAGTTTATCACCAGGTTAGAAGCGAAGAGAGAAAAGCTTACCTATTGGTCACCGGGAGGATTTTCCATAGGCTCGATGTTAAGTCGTCCTATTCGTGCCTCTCGAAGTTGGTGCATCAGCTGCAAAAATTGCCGAACAAGAGGTGGGGGCATAACTGCGTGCCACGAGCACAAAGAAACGGTTCTTGGTTGTCTAGAATCCAAGGAGTTTGTCAACTCTTGAGAAAGCGATGCATACGATTGGGACCTGGTGGTCTTTTCCAGTTGTGTCCTGATAGTGACGTGACACATATCTTCGGGTTCGATCGAACTAACGGGCTGTTCAATGTTAACGAATGTCATGATGTGCTTACCATATTCGTTACGAACCTGAGATCTTTTCTTTCCGAAATTGATTTTCCGGAGAATCTCCCTAGCGTTGGACAACGCATCATCGGGTTTAGCGTCAAGTGATGTCTTTTCATCGTTCAGTGACGACTCTCTTGGTTTGTCGATTCCGAAATCAACATATTCGGGCTTCCAGGTTGTAAGCTCGTCATCAATACCATCGTCTTCTGAGTACCAAGCAGACCTGGGCTCATGGTAGATGGCGTTAGCGCCAAGAAGCGTGCAATCAGGAATCTCAGCAAGAAAAGATTCTTGCTCATTGCAGATTTTGACATCGGGCTCAATCTCCATCAGTAGTAGATGGTGGCCCTGTGGATGTAGTGGAGCTTAGTAGCTCAGTAGTGTGTTCAGACGAAACACTATTTTGTCTTGTAGGAATGGGTTGTTCCTCAATTGGTTAGTTGCAGATACATAAATTACAAGGTCAACCGCACAGTGACCAACGCTCGAAGAGCGTTATTCGCACCATTTTTCCCACGCCCAGTTGCCCTGTGAACCTTCTACACTCTCACTACCCACCAGCACAATTACGGGCTCGTCCAATCCAGCAGGAAAACAGTGTCCCCTAGTCCCTAAGAGGAGTTGCCTCCCCCCGCACCTAGGTGCGAGCCTCACGGCTGCAATGAGACCCGGGCATTCATCACGTTGCTTGTCCGGACAAACGGTGACACCCGCCTTTGCCACTTGCACTCGAAGTGGCAAGAACCGGAAAGAAGGGTTCCGGGGAACTCGGTTTCCGTGGGAGCGGGATCCGGTGGTATAAGGGGATCCCAACCGTTGCCACTCTGTTTCCACATCCACGCTTTCTCCCCTTTCCCAATCTCCACTAGACTCTGCTCCGAAACCCCCCATCACCCGCAACACGTATTGACTGACAGTGAGGTACGGTCGCAGAGCAAGAAATGAAACATTCCAAATGCTTGGTGGCATAGTTGTACCACAGGGTGAGGGCACAAGGTCCCTCTAATAACTCCTTACCTACTAATGCGTAATACTTCCAAAATGAAAGAGGACTTTTGGGTCCTAGCCAAACACTTAATGAGTTTTATCTTTCGGGATCTATGACCACCATCAGTCATTAGCTTTCCTGGGACATACCATCATTCGTTGGCAATTGCCAAGAGTTCATTTTTGCCATATTAAACCAGACAGATAGCTGTCAAGGACCCTCGGTCCAGTCAAGGAAAAAGCCTCTTTCTTCAAGTTCCGTAAATCATGTCATAGACCCAACAACCAAAGTCCTGT
The DNA here is from genome assembly GCA_019343175.1 of Oedothorax gibbosus. Classification (NCBI taxonomy): domain Eukaryota; kingdom Metazoa; phylum Arthropoda; class Arachnida; order Araneae; family Linyphiidae; genus Oedothorax; species Oedothorax gibbosus. The sequence continues at coordinate 7,703 of JAFNEN010002901.1, forward strand.
TCAGGGAGCCTCTATAGCACGCTTGTGCTCTTTGCTCAACTCCTTAAAAGCCTAATCTCTGGTGAGAGGATTGGGCAGGAGTTTACTAACAGTGAGGACAATTTGGTTAAGCACAGGCTGATTGGCCTTGTGCGTACGAATAGTTAAAGGGTCATTTATTGCCTTCAGTTTCTTCCTCAGCTTCTCAATGTCCAGAAGAGTGCAATTAGATTGACATCTCTCTACTTTTAGACTTAAGATGGTGGCAAAAGTGCATAACTTTATTTGTCCACGGACAGGAGGAATTTCGACAACTGGAAGTCAGCAAGTCGAAACCAACTGCCTACATGAAAGCATTGATTATGCTAGGTTGCTTTACTGGACTGCAAATATTTTTCCTGACATGGGGTATCTCCAGGAGAAAATTATGACCCAAGAATACAAAAACTCGAATGGCAAAGATTCACAGACTCTCAATTTTTGGTTTTTGTGAATAGGTTTTTGGCCTTTATATTTGCAAGTACTTATGTATCCATATCTCGGCAACCCAGGCACATAGCCCCGCTTTTCAAATACTCTTACTGCTCTTTCTCCAACATCATGAGCAGCTGGTTCCAGTACGAAGCTCTGAAGTACGTCAGCTTTCCCACCCAAGTCCTCTCCAAGGCATCAAAGATAATACCTGTGATGATCATGAGTAAAATAATATCCAAGAAATCCTACAAATACCACGAATACGCAACAGCAGTCGTCATATCAATTGGCACCGGCATATTTTTGTTGTCGGGGGAAAAAGTCAAGTGACATCGTCACGACAACCACAGTTTCCGGTGTGGTGATTCTCATCAGCTACATTGCAAGCGACAGCTTCACTTCAAACTGGCAAGAAGCGTTATATAAACAGTATCGTATGTCTTCAGTCCAGATGATGTGTGGCGTAAATTTCTTTTCATGTGTATTTTTAGCCATATCTCTACTCCAGCAAGGTGGATTCAGTTTGTCGTTTTTATTTCTGATGAAGTTTCCCACTTTTCTGTGGGACTGCATTTGGCTGTCCATTTGTTCTGCCGTGGGTCAGCTTTTTATATTCTACACTATCTATGAATTTGGAGCTGTTGTATTTTCAATTATGATGACCATTCGGCAGATTTTAGCTATTTTGTTGTCCTGTTTTTATTATCACCATGCTCTTACTGTGAATATGGTTCTAGGGATGTTGATTGTGTTTTCGACAGTGTTTTTACGGACTTATCTCAACCACCGAACAAAAAAAGTGTTGCCAAAAGTTGCAGATACCACCGCCAATGTTTAATGGTAATCGCTGTAAAAAGGACAGTTCCACACTTAGAATACACAACCAACGTTTTATTTTGTTCTCATTTCGTTCCAAAAAGTTATAATACACACATTGCCAGATTTGTAAAACTTAATAACACAAATTTATATTGCCAGGTGCTATTTACAGAATTGGTTTGTTTTGGGTTTGGTTTAGTTAGGTAGGTTAGGGTTACTTATTTTTGACATACTCCCACCTAAGTTTTTAACTTACAAAACTACAAATATTGTAGAATCGGTACTTAAATACAATGTACTTCATAAACTCAAATTAACAATAGCAAAATTAAAGTTAATCCTAATTAAATCATGTAAAATACAAGTAAGCATGAAAAGAAACACAGTTCTACAGAGACAGTTTGTTAGGAACTTTAACCATTCGCCCACTTCTGGTTGTAACAGGTACTTTGATCACAGTCTCCAGGGGAACGCAGGGAATGTCTTCCTTCAGAGTTTCAAAAGGAACACTAGGAATGTCACTGTTCACAGTTTTAGTACCTGCCCAGTCCTCCTTTGATGACACTTCTAGATGATACAACCTTTGAACTGCCCTGTACAACTCTCCTTGTTGAGTTTTTAGTTTGACACGACGCACAATCCCATCAGCTCCTGGTCGTGCCTCAATCACGAGACCAAGAGGCCACAACACTCGTTTCTTGTTGTCATCGCCGATCAACACAATATCTCCTTCTTTCAGCGGTCGAAAACTCTTCCTTTTGTATCTTGACCCCCTGACATGGGGGTATCTCCAGGAGAAAATTATGACCCAAGAATACAAAAACTCGAATGGCGAAGTCCAAAGATTCACAGACTCTCAATTTTTGGTTTTTGTGAATAGGTTTTTGGCCTTTATATTTGCAAGTACTTATGTATACATATCTCAGCAACCCAGGCACATAGCCCCGCTTTTCAAATACTCTTACTGCTCTTTCTCCAACATCATGAGCAGCTGGTTCCAGTACGAAGCTCTGAAGTACGTCAGCTTTCCCACCCAAGTCCTCTCCAAGGCATCAAAGATAATACCTGTGATGATCATGAGTCCATATATCCATATGATCATATGCAGGTTTCCCCAAGCCATTGGTTTCCAGTAAGTTCCACATGAAGGAGCGAAACGGTAATTTAGAGGAAGGAGTGTTCCCCAGTGGGCCCACAACCAAGGCTTCCCAAATGTAGGGCCAGGTTTTCTTCACGACGGTTTCTGGTGTGACCGGGTGTCGCCCAGTGCTACTGGGGGCCGTGCTCTTAACCTTTTTGGGTCCTCTTGGGCAAGAAGGACCCGAACCAACTACTTCAGCGAAAGAGCGTTCGCTGTCGGAAGTTATTGCAAAATCAGTCCTCTTGCTATGATGCGGAATCTCCACCTGCGGCGCATCAGCCTGGGGCTTGGTGGCCTGATTTCCTTCAGGTCTTTCCCCCTGCGACTCTGGTTCGGCCAAAGTCTGAGGAGTGGGGGGCCTGTCCTGGTCCAGGGAGGTGACCTTCGGGGCAGTGCATCTGCCACCTGAGCGCTGGTCCCAGCTTCCTGATCGACAAAGCGGGGGCTACTTGAACTCGAAAGGTTACTATTTGCGTCATTGGTTTTAGCCGGATCCTTCGGCAGGAGTGCAGCTCTTGACTGTGGCTTTGGATCCTTAGCTTTAACCTGGTGCTTTTTCCCCTTCGACTTCTTTTGCCCCTTGTTCAATTTTGGTTTGGCAGCTGGTGTCGAGGCTCCTGCGTGACTTTTAAAGGATTTAGGAGCGCCGGTCGACAGGACTCGCGATCCCGTCTGCTCAGTTTGGCTGCATCCATCCTTAATAGGGCGATTTGTCTGCGATGAAGCCTCAATGCCGCTAGTCATATTTGTAAGAGGAATATCAACCCCCTCTATGTCCGTTCCAACGCAACATTCAACTCTAGGGGGGTCTTTTCCTTTTGGGAGTTGATTTTGCAATTTGCTACTCTCAACTCCTCTTCAAGTTCTCCTCTTAAGCTCTCCAATCCGTATTTTAAAGCGATTGGCTTTAATCTTATATCTCTCGGATTTATCCCTGAACACCCCCGCTAAGGTGCCAGTCTCTACTGCAAGAAAGCTGCTTCTGATTTCTCGCTTTTCTGCGCCGCATCCCTCTTTGCAGCCAGTTCTTCCAAATTCGTCTTTGGGACCTCGAAGTCCGAGTTCTCGACTAGCACTTGGTCCTCTCGACCATCCTCAATCGCTTTAGCTAAAGGCATACTTCCAACAAGATACAACTGTCCACTATTTGAGATAACCACGTCCGTTAGTTAGTCACTGTTTCCAGCGTCCGGCCCAGACCACGGGGAGTTCAACGGATGGGGTTGCAGTTATCTCTCACTAGAAAGTAGAAATCTCTAAATCGCTTGCAGGGGCAGAGCGGATCCTGCACCCCCTTTAGTAGTATAAATGGCAAACGAACAAAAACACTCGACCCCCAGGGCCCTAGTTGCAGATACACCTGGGGATCTGGCACCTACCTCGAAATGGGTCATCAACTTTGGGAAGAATACCCCCTCGAGTCAGCTTCCAGAACAGAATGTGTTTCTGCTTGTCGACCTTGAAATCCTTCTTTAAAGTAGATCGGCCGATGGTGTTTTGAGTTGGGCGGGTGTCCTTACTCTGAGGTGCAGAGACCTGTGGTTTTGGAGCGTTTCCAGACGTCGGACGACATTTGGACAAGTGTTCCGCAAAGGTTGGATGTGATGTTACATCATCAATCCGGGAACGTTCAGGAGGAGGTGGCGGCAAAGAGTGTTTCCGACACGGACCATAGGTGACGTCAACTGTCAGATACGTAGGACCAGTAACGGGCCAGCATCTGGCAGCGGCGGAAAGGCTACTTCCCAAGAAGCTCGCGAAACTCGCTCTGACATCAACGAATGGGATGGAAGGGTCGTCAAGTGAAAATATAGAATTTTTTTTTTGGAGAGAGAAAAGTTTACCTATTGGTCACCGGGAAGATTTTCCATAGGCTCGATGTTAAGTCGTCCTATTCGTGCCTCTCGAAGTTGGTGCATCAGCTGCAAAAATTGCCGAACAAGAGGTGGGGGCATAACTGCATGCCGCAAGCACAAAGAAACGGTTCTTGGTTGTCGCGGTAACCTCGTGGCCCCCAACCGTCCATGGCTAGAGGAAAAGCTATCAAAATATAGGAAAACTTGTTCAAATGACTCAGGATTTGCATAGCACTATGAGATGAAAATTTAGGAAGGTTGTTGAGTGACAATTTAACAGCTGATTTGAATTATTGTTAGTACAAAATACAAAAAAAATGATTCTAGCTGCAACAAAACATAACTAAAGGATTATTAACAGGACTCGTTACACCTACAATAAATAGATAAAAGTGATAATTGGAGTTTTCTCACGGGCTACATAATAGCCACTCAAAGCTATGTCCTTTCGGCAAGACGGTCTCACAAGCCGATTTCGGATGCACCCTACACAAAAGAATCCATTTGCTTGAAGGCTGGCTCATTGAGTTGGCTGCAAGCCGCGTTTTATTACACTGGAAATAATGATTTCCAACGAGGTAAGAAGTTAGATAGATTTTAGCGTACTCATTACAAACCATTTTGAAAAATCGAGTATAAAATTTTAGATAGTAAAAGAAAGGAATAATCAAAATGGTGATTTGACAGGGATCCGAGTCAAAAAAAAAAAGTTCCACATTCCATTCATTTGTTCCACATTGAGTTTGCAAATTTATATATGAAATTAGATGGGCTATCTGTATTTTAGACGGATATACTTTCTTCTACGGGTATCTCCCGTCCCCTGTGTCAAAAGCACCTGCTATGTCGAGTGAGACAATGCAAACCTTAGTTCGCTTGTTTGTCTTAGGCTCGGACCTCACCCATCAGCTTGTGTGCAGCAATGTCACAGGATTTACCTGGTCTAAAGCCGTACTGGCTAGGATGGAGAAGTCCCTCTGAGTTTAGATGGAAGTAGACCCTTTGGGTCAACAGTTTGTCAAGCACTTTTCCTAGTGCTGGGAGTAAGCAAATCGGGCGATATGCTTTGGTCGACTCGCTGTCTTTGCCATTTTTAAGAAGAACCAGCTTCGCATTTTTCCAACTCTGTGGAAAGAATGCCCAGCGTTTACACGCATTAAAAAGGAAGCACAGAAGCTTTGGTTCATGGCAATGAATAGCTCTAATCAATTCCATAGAAATTCCATCCAAACCCGGGGCCTTCCTGTGCGCTAGGCTTTTGACAACACCCGAGATCTCACAAGCGGTGAAGTCTCTATCCGCACATGGGTTGACAAGCCTTCGATGCGCACAGTGGACAGCAGAGTCAGAATGAGGGTCATCACGAGGGAAGATTGCGTCAGTGATGGCATAGATGGTACTCGCCATGTCTTTGGTTAGGTGACCGTTCTGATCTTTGACGGCACCGAGCACTTGTGGTTTCCTAAACTTACCAGCCCCTATCTGATATGGTACTGTCCAGGGTCCTACCTTCCCTGCATTTTTGCAATAGCCGCGCCAGCTTTCACGTTTTGCGGCTAGCAGTGCTCTTCTGTACTGAGCTCTTTCCCTCATAAAGATATGCCTCTTTTCTTTTTCCGCTGCAGATCCAGCTCTGACTGCACGTCGCCAAAGGGCCTTGCAGCGATTCCTGAAGGATGCTAATTGGGGCGACCACCAGTGAACTGGGGTCCTCCCCTTCGGCGTTACCTTCAGTTTCATCGCACTGGTTTCCTTCAGCTTCTCCGTCAGGTACTCAACCGCAGAGTCCACTGCGGCTTTGTCAGGAGCTTTCTCA
>JAFNEN010002902.1:0-13941 GCA_019343175.1 Oedothorax gibbosus
TTGTTTTCTGTTTCAAAAAATACAGAAGTTCTTGAAACTTGGAAGAAGGCAATCTTGTGAAGTGCACTTCGAAGAGGATTTTATTGAGAGCCATTATAAATGCATAATTAACAATGAAGTTTTAATGCCTAGAGGTAAGACTGTTATAAACAGAATCAATTCCAACCAAATTCCCTGACTTTCCCCATTATTTATAAAAGAAAGTTCCTGTAAAACGTAAAACAAAAAATTCGGTAGAAGGAGGAGAAAAATCTTGAAGATTAGTGAACCAGAAATTGATTTTAACACTTAGAACATCACAGAAGAAAATAATATCGAGGACATTTACAACATAGCTTTGCCTTTAAAATGTGGATCAAAGTTACGAGAAAAATCCAAATGTCATAAGTTTCTGTTCATGGAGAGAGGCAAATCTGTGTGCTTTGCCCTGCAAACAAATTGATGTTGAGAAGCTTCGGGATACATAGTTGGAAGTTGGGAGTACATAGTTGGAATACAGGAGTTGGAACTGTAATTGAATTAAGATCCGATATTCAGATGGAAACATTAAAATTGATGGAGAAGTCCTTCGCTTAAAAAAGTGCAAAGGGACTGTAGAAAGTGAAGAGAAGTTTTGCTACTTCTGTAGACTTTTATTTCGTATTTGTATGACTGGGAAATCCATGCTCTTAATGAAGGTGGTTTTATTATCAACAGTTTTATCACTTGTATAGTTTTTGACCAAAAGTTTAAATTTCAAATATCTTATGACTTCATGTATAAGCCAAGATAAAATTGAAAGTTTATTTGCAGTGATTCGTCAATGTAAAGACTGCAACGATTATCTCGCATCTTTTCAATTGTAGAATGTATAAGTTTTTACAATTTAGCCCGGCCACCTAAAGTATACAATGTAGAAACCGACATCATTAATTCTTTATTAACAGAACAGGATAATCAAACTGTAAGTAGCAACACTTTCGGCACTGTCTGTGACGTAAGCACGTAAAGTGTCATTTTCGCAACGATTCATGAATTAATATGATCTAAAAAAGTGAACTTTTTTGCACGTTGTTATAAAAAGATTAAGATAATGCTGGATTTAAAATAAATTTCTATTTTTTTTAATATGTATTATTTCATAATTGTGTAAGATGTTTTAGTGAATTATCTGTCATAAAATTAATGATGGACTATTTGATCAATTTTATTCTTGGTAAAGTGTAAATATCAAATCTCCCATATTGTATTCAGTGCTACAGTAAATAGAGACATGAATATGTACTTGAATAAATATAGAACAGTCTAATTAGTTATTAATTTTATGATTTGTTTTTTGTGAAACATTTCGTACAGAAGCTTTAGCAATATTTCTAAGCTTCTGTACGAATTAATATATATTTTTTTTAATATATTAAAGTAGAAAATACATAACTATCTAAAACATGACATTTAATAAAGTTACATGTAAAAAATAGTTTAATTGAAGTTTGTGCATAAGATTTACAGATTTTGTCAAGAATTTAACAGTTTCTCTACACTTTAATTTAATGAAATAAAACCTATACCCAATTGAGGTACGTAAACATATTTTTATTCAACTCTACCTACAGTAATTTTTCGCCTTTTAATGGTATCGACCATCCCTATATAAATACATCCAGAGATGTTGTGTAGTTAACTTTAAACAATCTGGGAAAAATATGTGTTATGTATCAGATATTTAATATATGAATAATAATACGTAACATTTGTTTTAATTTGACTCTGAAGCAGTACAGAAAAAAAGAGCTATGTCGTAATGTAGTGTTTTATATAGCTGTCTGATTTACTAGTTTTGAAAATTATAATAGTACTAATAATACAATATTTCTTGATTAATTTTGATTTATTTAACCTATTGTTAATTGTTTTACAACATCGCATATTGACATTGGCTGACATAAAAATGACACCCTTGCGAATATTGTACAACATCGGTTTACGACATTGATCAACATTAGTCGTACCACATTCATGGGCGTTCTTTTACAGTACTTCTCAATTATACATTTGTACTTCGCATAACTTTTTAACTCATCTGTTCGTTGAGTAGAAAAAAAATATTTACACAAAGGTAATTTTCTTTATATTTTTCTAATTAACAAAATTTTTGTTAATTAGAAATATATAAAGAAAATTACCTTTGTAAATAATTTTTTTTATATTTTTCTAATTAATAAAATTTTTGTTAATTAGAAAAATATAAAGAAAATTACCTTTGTGAATAATTTTTTTTCTACTCAACAAACAGATGAGTTAAAAAGTTATGCGAAGGAAATGGAAAAATGTATAATTGAGAAGTACTGTAAAAGAACGCCCATGAATGTGGTACGACTAATGTTGATCAATGTCGTAAACCAATGTTGTACAATATTCGCTAGGGTGTCATTTTTATGTCGGCCAAATGTCAATATGCGATGTTGATCAATGTCGTAAACCGATGTAGTACAATATCCGCAAGGGTGTAATTTTTATGTCGGCCAATTTCTATTTTTTTTAATATGTATTATTTCATAATTGTGTAAGATGTTTTAGTGAATTATCTGTCATAAAATTAATGATGGACTATTTGATCAATTTTATTCTTGGTAAAGTGTAAATATCAAATCTCCCATATTGTATTCAGTGCTACAGTAAATAGAGACATGAATATGTACTTGAATAAATATAGAACAGTCTAATTAGTTATTAATTTTATGATTTGTTTTTTGTGAAACATTTCGTACAGAAGCTTTAGCAATATTTCTAAAGCATCTGTACGATTTAATAATTGTTTTTTTTAATATATTAAAGTAGAAATTACATAACTATCTAAAACATGACATTTAATAAAGTTACATGTAAAAAATAGTTTAATTGAAGTTTGTGCATAAGATTTACAGATTTTGTCAAGAATTTAACAGTTTCTCTACACTTTAATTATATGAAATGAAACCTATACCCAATGGAGGTACGTAAACATATTTTTTATTCAACTCTACCTACAGTAATTTTTCGTCTTTTAATGGTATCGACCATCCCTATATAAATACATCCAGAGATGTTGTGTAGTTAACTTTAAACAATCTGGGAAAAATATGTGTTATGTATCAGATATTTAATATATGAATAATAATACGTAACATTTGTTTTAATTTGACTCTGAAGCAGTACAGAAAAAAAAGAGCTATGTCGTAATGTAGTGTTTTATATAGCTGTCTGATTTACTAGTTTTTAAAATTACAATATTACTAATAATACAATATTTCTTGTTTAAATTTGATTTATTTAACCTATTGTTAATTGTTTTACAACATCGCATATTGACATTGGCTGACATAAAAATGACACCCTTGCGAATATTGTACAACATCGGTTTACGACATTGATCAACATTAGTCGTATCACATTCATGGGCGTTCTTTTACAGTACTTCTCAATGAGATGCCGAATCCGATGTTGTACAATATTCGCTAGGGTGTCATTTTTATGTCGGCCAAATGTCAATATGCGATGTTGATCAATGTCGTAAACCGATGTAGTACAATATCCGCAAGGGTGTAATTTTTATGTCGGCCAATGTCGAAATGCGATGTACGGCGTTGATAAATGTTGGTCAATGTCGTAAACCGACGTCGTACAATATTTGTTAGGGGGGTCCATTTTTATGTCGGCCAATGTCAATATGCGATGTTGATCAATGTCGTAAACCGATGTAGTACAATATCCGCAAGGGTGTAATTTTTATGTCGGCCAATGTCGAAATGCGATATTGTACGGCGTTGATAAATGTTGGTCAATGTCGTAAACCGACGTCGTACAATATTTGTTAGGGGGGTCCATTTTTATGTCGGCCAATGTCAATATGCGATGTTGATCAATGTCGTAAACCGATGTAGTACAATATCCGCAAGGGTGTAATTTTTATGTCGGCCAAGGTCGATATGCGATATTGTACGACGTTGATAAATGTTGCTCAATGTCGTAAAACGACGTCGTACAATATTTGCTAGGGGGGTCCATTTTGACGTCGGCCAATATTGACACCAATGTCGGCCAATATTTTTTTTTAATATTGGCCGACGTTGGTGTGCTTCCTGGGTTGTAAATATTAATATAGTACTAATACTGTGTTTGTCGTTTTTTTTCTGTTGAACACAAATGTTGTGTGGAAGCGGGCTAAGTGACAGATTCTGTTACAAACCAACTTGTTTTGAACTAAGAACACTGCAGTGTTTGGTACGGAATAGTGTACATCCAATGCTCGAAAAAATAGTTTAAATAACGTACTTATATTTAACTTAATTAATTAACTGAAATACAATTAAAAAATTTACTATTCTGTTGGTAAATGATAAGTAGTTAATTACCACTTATTGGGTAAAATAATTTATATAGAATGTAATTTTTTTTCTTACCTACTTTTAATCATTTCTTTATTGAAAAAAAAAAGCTTGGTGTCAAATAGATGCCACTGTATTGCTGATCAATATTATTACACTGGTGAATCATGTTTTAGGGTTAGTGTTGCCAATTTGAGGGTAATTACCCGAAAATTATATTGCTGAAGCTTGCGGATATTTTTTAAATGATGATTTTTTGGTAGGAAATAAAAAAAACCAGATAGTTTTGTGGTTGTTCACAGTTGCGTGGATGTATGGTTAACGAAGCGTGGATGGAACGTTCTTTTAAGCGAAGGAGTAAAGGTTACCCCAAGTAAAGCCCTAATTCCTGTTTTATGAAATAGTAACTCTGTAAACAAATTGATTTCTTCAAAAGTTTACTGCACATTTAACTTTTTATTTAGATATCTGTTTTCACTTTTAAACAATCATATATCCAGTGTAGAATTGTAAGAAAAACTCTGGCCAGCATCCTCTTCTTTTATTTTACTTAAATATGTTTTTGTTTTCCACCAGGACGTTGCAGGATAATAGTTGACTTACCTTACTTTAAATTTAATTCAGATACGTAAACTTAAGGTAGATTTGTATGCTAAAAAGTAACCTAATATTTCCATTGTGCAATATTTTTTTTAAAGTAATTTACAATTGTTAATTTAAAGATATTACAATTAACTAATTTATTTAACTATAATTAGTAATAATAACAATTTAAAATAATTAATTTTTTAAAATTTAAAGTACAATATGCTATAAATTTAAGTTTTTTTTAGTTGTCGCTAGATGACGCAGCGGTATTTGAGAGGTATTTTGCGAATTGAGGGTAGAATGCGAATTCTCTAAGATTGAGTGTAAAATGCGAATTCTGGATTGGCCACACTGTTTAGGGCAGATTATAAAGTACAATAATTATGTTGATATTAAATCAATCCAAATGTCATGAACCCGTAATACATAAAATTGATTGCAACTTTCGTATTGATTATTATAAATTCGAAAAGGAAATCTATTTATTATGTGGCATTTCATAAAACTAGTTACAAACGATTGTGGAAAAAGTATAAGGACAAGTAATTAAAAAAACCCTCAAAATATAGTAATAGTTCAGAATGCTATAATTATTTTCAATGATATCTTAACCTTTAGCGATGTTATTCAGAACGTTTTTGGAGAGTTTGTGTAGCTAGGTTTTCCCATTAACATTTAATGGCAGAAATTTAGACAGATTTGTTGTCATTTTATTTATATTCTTTTGTTTTTTTCATGATATAATGCTCCACATATTTTCCGTAAGATCAGGGAGTTTGGATGGTCAGATTAACAAAGCTAGCAAAATTGACTTCTATCCTTGATTTTAAAGCACATAATAAAGGAATAGGAAAATTTTCTCGTCGTAAAACTTTATCGAACAGGATAAAAATGGAGTGATTCCATATATGAGACGACAGCCGTTCCTAACGAAAAGTCTACTGGCTGTGCAGAGAGTGTCAGAGTTACAAAAATAGTTTTTTTTAAAGCACCACCCAGAGTTTGGTACAATAAAGTACAAAAATACTGTATGAGAATAAAGTTTGAAATCGCTTTTAATATCTAGCTTAAATAAATTATTAATATACAACGAAAATAAGGACTAAGAAATAAGAACTATTGTTACCACTTTTTTTTTATTAAAATGGGTAAATATTAGTATATATTTTTTCGAAGAATGGCAATCAGTGTTATCATGATTATCGATACTCGCTACGGACTCGCTACGGTTTCTCTTCATAACTCGTGCTAATCTTTCGCCAAGCCAAAGGTCAAGCCAAATCTTAATACAATTTATGTTGGCTCGGTTTTCTAGTTGGTTCGTTCAACCTAGTCTTCATACCTCGTGCTACTTTCCTAAAGATGCTTTAAAGGTTTTTAATGTTTTTATGTCTTTTTGTATTTTAAATCTTTGAATTGTGTTGTTTCGACCATAACAATCTGTGTGATTGTTGGTGTTTGTTTTTAATTCTAGGGCGGTACTTGCGTGCGTGCACGTGTGGTCGCCATATTTGATTTCTTTCTTATTGTTGATATTTTTGACTTCTACATTTTAGTAGATTTTTATTCAGTTTTTCGAATTGATTCTTGTCTCTTAATTACTAGGTTTTCCTTTAAACTTTGTGTTTTTATTTTAAATTGATCTACGGCGTGCTTGCATGAGCGAATACTGTTTTTATTGACTCGAACTTTTTATCCTGGAATATTTTAACATTTTACTGACCAAGCCGTGTTTACATGTGCTTTCATTGACATAGCGATAAATTATTTTTGATTCTTCTGCTACGCATTTATTGATTCACTAAATCATTTCTATCATGGCCAATTCGCAAATTGCATTGGACCTTTGTGATCAAATCCTTAAAGCTGAAGAAAGCTATAGGATCACTTAAAAGTCACTCGAAGACACGAGACTTGCTCTTCATAGCAGTCATGATCACTTACCCGACCAGTATCAGGTTTCGGCCTCAATAATTTCAATGTACCATGAAAACATGGTGAAAGAAATTATGATTTATCTTCAAAAATTAGGAAAATGTTCAATTCCCAACTGTGAAAAGCATACTATAAAAGTTGACTATGAAAATCTGGTTCAACTTGAACATGACCTGATAAAAAATAGGATCCAAACGTATTTTTGATCAGACGTCAAACCCTAATGACGATGAACCCACTATGACCAAAGCAAAGCGCTTAGCCAAAAACCAATCATTTTATGTATCAGACGATTTCCGGTCGGATTTAAACGGATCTCGGACGAACGAGGACAATGTGCAAGAAAATGCACAGTCACATAATAGCGACGATGGTTTCACTGCCCCAAGGCATACTGCCAAAAAGTCGCATGATCAGGATAAACCCACACAAATTGATCTCGAAAATAAATATGCACCCCTCCAGAGGCTATAGAAACAAACAAAATCTCTAACAATGAGAACGATTCCTCATTTTTACCTGCTCCTAGAGCTACCTCAAAACCACCTCCAATAGTGATTTCGAATCCTAAAATTAACTGGCCAGAATTGGCAAAAGACCTGAAAAAGGCAGGTATTAGTAATTTTACGGGGAAGGCAAACCCGGAAACTCTGAATATAAGGGTCCAGACGGAAATGGACTACAGAAGTGTTACCACCGTTCTAGATGAAAAGAAAATCCCTTTCAACTCGTATAAGCTTAAGAGTGAAAGAACTCTTAAAGTAGTTCTTAAAAATGTCCCTTCTGACATTGATATCGAAATTATTAAAAACGAACTAAATTATTTAGGCTATCCCGTCATTTCTGTGTTCCAGTTCTCCAAAACGGTGGAGGGCAATAAGATACCCATTCCGGTATATTTTCTGGAACTTCCAAACACAATAGCAAATAAGGCCATATTTAATATCACTGACTTTATGCACTTAAAAGTGGATATTGCCCCATACAAGCGTAAAAAACAACCTACACAGTGCCATCGATGCCAACGCTATGGCCACGCAAAATCGGGCTGTCACAACCCACCCAGGTGTGTAAAATGCTCACTAGACCATATGACAGTAGATTGCCCCTCAAGAGGGAGAGTCGAAAGTCCAAAATGCGCATTATGTCAGGGCCCCCATGCCGCTAGTTTCCGTGGATGTCCGAAGTATCCTAAACCCAGACAATCTACTCCGTCTCGGACTCCTACAACACCTGTAGTAGATACTGCAATGTCATCTAATGACCACAGATCTGACTCTGTTCCAAATAGGGCTTATATTCCAAACATGTCTAGACCAGGTGTCAGCTTTTCGCAGGCAGTGATTTCCGATGAGGTCAATACAAATGATCCTCACACTCCTTCCACTTCTCAAAATTATGCACCAAATACTTCAGTACTCACACAAGATGGAAACCTACTTCCTCCAAATCAGGACGACCAGGAGACTGACGAGTTGAACTTCTTAGATTTGATTCGACAATTTCAAAATTTTATAAAAGGTACTAACATTAAACGCATACTAAGTATTCTTAAAAAAGCTGCTCTAAATTTTAAAACTGCCAAAGGAATCACTGCAAAAATAGAGGTTGGGCTATCAGCCTTCGAAGAGCTAATGACACTATTCCAACCATGAATAATTACAGCTCTCAAAGAGATCACACCTTTCAGCCAATTATGTATACAAACATTGGGTTTGCCAATCTAAACGGTCTCAAAAAGCAACTGGAGGAACTTAGGCAATTTATTAACGAACAAAACCTGGACATAATGCTTATTAATGAAACTCACCTACGCCCTTGTAACAATGCTAAAATCCAAAATTTCAAATTGTACAGAAAAGACAGACTAACTAATAGAGGTGGTGGATTGCGGTATACATTAAAAATAGTCTTAGAAGCACTGAATACATATTGCCCCAACTTAAAACAATAGAAGCATGCGCAGTCATAATTGAAAACGAAACTTTTGGAGAAATATTGGTGGTTTCTGTTTATAATCCACCCAATTCCAAACTGGTAGCAGACGATCTGGAGGCTCTTCTACACTCCGGTCTTCCAACCATACCCGCTGGTGATCTCAATGCTAAATCCGATACCTGGGGCTGCAGGGCTAATAATGTCAATGGAAAGACTCTTCAAAAATTCATTTTAAATAAGGGCATTACTTTAATTGCTCCTGATGAACCTACGCACTTTCCAGGCACTTTATCCCATAGGCCTGACATTTTAGATATCATGCTTCTTAAGGGAATTCCAAGCTTTCCTACATTAAAAGTACATAGTTCCTTGTCTTCCGACCACAGTCCGGTAACTTTCTCTCTATATGGCCTCACACAATCCCCTGAATCAATCAGATTTACTACAAACTGGGAAAAGTTTCACTCCATCTCAAATGACAGTATCAAAATCAACCCTCCACTTCAAACCATAGACCAAATCGACACTGCTATAGAGGATCTTGTATTTAAAATCAAAAATGACATTGACAATAGTTCCAGACCAATAAACCATAGCAACAACTATAAATTACCCCAGGAAATTAGAGATGAAATAAAAAACAAAAATAAACTTAGAAAAGTTTACAAAATAACCAGACAATCGGAGGATAAAAGCAAGTGGAACGAAGCATGTAGGCGAGTCAGAGCAATTATTGCTGACCACAAACAAACAACTTGGGAATGTACAGTTATGAAATTATCCACCCAAAATAATACAGTCTGGAAATTGGTCAAAGCATTAAAATCTAATCCTCAAAATATTGGTCCACTCCAAGGCCCAAACAAAATAGCTTACACAGAAAAAGACATGGCAGAAGTACTTTCAAATAGCCTTCATAACCAGTTTTCACCCCATGACAATCCAATAAATAATGATATGGTCGACAATGTTACAGAAGAGGTTCATCGATACCTAAGCTCCAAACCCAATGCAACTATTCTAGAAACTTATCCTGAGGAAGTAGCACACATTATTAAAACCCTTGATTCTAAAAAGGCATCTGGATACGATATGATTTCTAATAAAGCCCTAAAAAATCTATCCCAAAAGGTCATTGTAGTCATCACGAATATTTTTAACGCATGCCTCCAACACAACTACTTTCCGACTAAATGGAAAAAGGCCATTATAATACTTTTTAAAAAACCTGGCAAAAGCCCACTTGCACCTGGTAGCTACAGACCAATTAGTCTCTTACCCTGCTTAGCAAAAGTACTTGAAAAAATTATTCTGACTAGATTAAACACTTTCTTGGACACCAATAAGATTATCAGTCTCAATCAATATGGTTTTAAAAAGGGACATTCAACAACACACCAAGTTCATAGAATAGTAGAAATAATTGGAAATGCCTTTAACAACAAAGAATCAGTGGGAGCCGTGTTTTTAGACATTGAAAAAGCTTTTGATAGCCTCTGGCATGAAGGCCTAATTATTAAACTTGTTAAATAAAAACATACCAAAACCTCTAATTCATTTCATTAACTCTTTTCTCACAAACAGATGTTTCCAGGTTAGAATCAATAATACATTGTCCAAAGTCTTAACCATTAACGCCGGAGTCCCGCAGGGAAGCACCCTGAGTCCCACCCTATTTAATCTGTATATAAACGATTTCCCTACTCAGACAGACTGTATTACTCCCCAGTTCGCGGACGATACGGCCATACTAGCCAAATCTAAACATGGTAATATAGCCTTTGACAAATTACAAACAGCTCTATATTTAATTGAAACTTGGTGTGAAGATTGGAGAGTCAGAATTAATGCACAAAAGAGTGTCTCAGTCCTCTTTAGAAAGCACAAAACATTGACAAATTGCGACACCGATCTTGAGATCTTTAATACTGATATCAAAAATGAGCCACATACCAAATACCTCGGAGTACATTTGGACAATAGACTCAGCTTTAAAGAGCACATTAAGCAAACAATAGCTAAAGCCACAGGTGCCAGCGTCAGTCTAAATCCCCATCATTGGGAAACACTCCAAAATGTCCATTAACAACAAGGTTCTACTTTATAAGTCCATCATAAGGCCAATTTTACTCTAAGCCTCTCCAGCGTGGGCCGCTGTTCGCAAGACCCACAGACACAAACTACAAATATTTCAAAATAAAACCCTGAGAAGAATGACAAATGCTCCTTGGTATGTGCTAAATAAGATCCTTCACAGAGACCTAAATATAGATTTTATTGACTCAGCAATTCTTTCTGCTTCACATAATTACAAGACCTCTATTGATAAATCTGCATATGAGAACCTTAAAGACATTATCTCTTACGATCATTTAGTTGAACAAAAATACAAACGTCCATGCACCGTTCATCACGACCCTTCTTGGTAATACCGTTATGACAGTTAGGTTTTTCCTTAACTAATATTATTTTTACCCTGACGACAAGTTTCACTTTGACTAGCATTGTTATATCCACTGCTTGACGATATGTGTTCATTGTCCTTTTTGCACTTTTTTGGTGTTCATTTTCATCATTGTTTTATTTTAGACAAGCCTATCGCTTTGCCCTGGGGTCTCTCCTACGGGTTTTCCACATTATTTTTATATGGACTTTTAGTTTACTTTTGGAAATCACAGACGCTCTCCCATTTTGGGGTATCTTAGATGGAGAAGTAAGGACGCTTCGCGTCGATACTTCGTATTGTTAATTCGATCTCCGATCTCCGTGTTATCATGATTAAGTATGAGGAGAGCATGTCTCTATGAGTTTGAGAAATGCTTGGCTTCAAACTAAAGATCTAACCCCAATCCTCTATATTATGCCTCAACTTACTTGCATATTTTTATGTTGATACTTCTTCAAGAATAAGACGCTCGTGTCATATAAGTCGTTGGCGACATTCTCCAACAACGCGATTTATCACCGGAACGGATGTTAGGAATTAAACCAAGCAATTTTACATAATTATACTTCGATTATAACCATACTTACTATTATAATCATAGTTATACGAAATGCCAAACAAGTTAGCAAACATTAAATATTACCAAATTAATTTGTGATTGGAAATCATTTTAAATAGTTAATTTTGGCTTATTATAATATATAATAATTTAATTTTTTAAATACATGAGCCAACGCTTTAAAAGCGAAATTTGAAACTTCTTCAAACAATCAGTCTGCGGTTTTTTTCAAACGCTTCACATTGACATGAAAACGAGAAAAACTGGCACTTGGCCAACTACAATTAAAATGCAAAATCATAATTTCATGCAGTGTACATTTATTTTTTTACCAAAAGCCCACCTGTTGATTATTACTTTATTTAGCTCTGCCCTTAACAGTCATTGGATTTAACCTATCTTAACATGACCCTAAGTTATGAAAACCCAATTTTTCTGTTAACTAAAATTTACTACATTGTTATGTAAAAAATAACACCAAAAAGTGATGTAATTTTACAGAATTTTTTAACACTGCAGCAAATGTCGTCCAGTTGACCTTAAAACACACACACAGTTGAAGAGATGATGTTTAAACGGAAGAGATGAGCAACTGTCGTACCCATTCTGTAGTCAAGAAACAGACAGTTGCAGTCGTACGAAGAATGTCAAAGACATAATAAGAGTTTTTGGAAATAAGAACAGTCCAGTGTTTGTATGGAATTTTACATACACTGTAAAAAAAACACTTTGAAAACTTACTAATATTTAGTTTAATTAAATAACTAAAATATAATTAAAATGTGTACTATTCTGTGGTAAATGTTAAGGGGACTCAGTACCACATCAACTTTTTATTTTTATTTTTAGCTTTTTGATTAAAAATTCCTTTATTTGTTATGTGAATTAACACATAAAAACTATATATCAAAAAAACACTTTTTTAATTTAATTTTTTTAACAATTACATTTTTAAAAATGTCAAATTATTTTAAATACCAATATTTTATCACCACACTTTTTCTTCAGATACTTCAAACTATGATACATAAACACTAGCTTTTATGTTTGTCCTTGTCTTATTCCCTGCCAATACTCCCCCACTCGCTTTTCCGCGGCTATTCAGTAAGATCATGCCATGTTTTCATTTCTGCAATACCGTATGTGGAGGTAGCATCGCTAGCATGTACTCCTTAATTGTTAAACGTTGTTTTGTTTTTATAATATCTAGCTTCCAAATTTGATGCATCACGTGTAATTTTTTTCTATAAAATAATTGTTTGAAAAAGCCCTGAAAAGTTTCTAAATCTGAAGATGTTCTCACTTTAAATTTTTAAAAAAAAAAACAACTCTAACTCAAAAAAATAATAGGAAAGCTAGTTTAGGTAATAGTTTTTAATAAACACATACATTTTAAACTACTCACAAAAAAGTAAATTACAGAATAAAGGAAACTGATCTAGGATTTGCATCTAGGAAAACTGATCTCTGACAAAAATGCATTTAAAGTTTCCATTTCCGTAAATACAAACTATAAAATTACATGCAGTTATATAACTTAAATATAATTTTCATACATCTATTTAAAAACTAAATTAATACAAATTTAACTATTTTGCCTAAAAGAAAACATAAAACTTTATTAAAATAGCAAAAGCTAATACTTAGTTTTTATATAAATTTCATTTTATATTGGTCCGTTTATTCATCATTCTTGCCATATTGACATTATTTATTTTCAATAAAATGAAGAATAAATCAGTATAAATAGAAATAAATTAATAAGTGGATAAAACACCACCCCGAATAATTATCTCGAAATCGTAAATAAGCTAAATAATCTCCTGAAATCGTCTATAAACACGTTTGCTGAGTAATTTAATCGTTTCCGGCTGTTTATTTCTAGCTTCCTTAAAAATGGTTCATCCATTCAGTTGCACGACAGCCCTGGTTGGGCCCTGGCTTTCTCTAGAAGTCTCCTCCAGGCCAATCTGTCCTTGGCGACTGTTCTCCAGTTGGTATAGGCTTTTAGGGTTTTCAGGTCTCTCTCAAGACAGTCAATTCACCTCAGTGGGGGTCTTCCGCGAGGCCTGGTTCCCATGGGCTTTGCCAGAAAGATTTTTTTACAGCAACTATCATCTTTCATTCTGGCC
>JAFNEN010002903.1:0-12851 GCA_019343175.1 Oedothorax gibbosus
CATACTTTAAAAGTGTAAATGTATATAACATCACGAAATAATATGTAGAGCCTTTCATCATCGCCGGCAATGGCTATCCCAAATACACGCTAACCACTCGAGACGTCTCGTCGTGCTCTTCTTACCTGAACAGCGACGGCTCCTTTAGAACGTCCAATCGATAGGATCGCTGACCCGTCTTCTGTCTCATGGGTCAACCAGTTCCTTCCTCTCTTCTCTCACCCTCTTTCTCTACGTCGGAACTCGGCTAGTTCGTATGCTCACCACACTGCTGCTTTGCTTTTTGTTGAATGGCTAATAGTGTATGGGATTAGCGTCAAATGTAAGCGTAGAAGTTGTTTTTTTTTAATATCTGCTCGGGCTTCTGAGCAGCAATTATATACACAAAAATAACCCAGAAACAATCAGGAGTCCTTATCAATACGACAAATTCAAGGATACATCACTTCATCACAAATTCTCATGCTATATCACAAATCCCACCATTCCATCATAAAATCATTTTTAAAAATCAAATTAAGTTTATTTTTGGAGTGTATTCATTTTATGAGTTATGACATTCGAAGTGTACAAGAATTCTACTTCTAATAAAAGAGGGGATTAAAAACATTATCCCCAAAGCGAATACTCAAATAACGTTTTCACCTTTCTTTCTCTTCTTAAAAAACTTTTTGCCCCAAAAACTTCAATGATGTGGATTAAAATATTATCTTTCAATAGAATATGCACTTGTATTATGGAAGATCTAGACTCCTGATTAATTGCGTGCCTACGGTTATTGGTAAATTTTAGAGTAAGCACTGTTAACTCGCATTTCCACCGACGATTGCGACTAATTGATCCATACTAGTGCGCAAGCTACTAATGATTAACATCATTAAGGTCAAACCCTTTCTCTGATTAATATCTTGCTTATAAAATATGCTTATATTGTGTGAGTACTTTGTTGGTCTCTGAGTTGTTTGAAACCAAAAACTATATACATGTATATGTTTATACACTTAAAGATTTATTTTGAAAAACTCAAAACAGATTTAATGTATCATTAATACCCCAGTCACCGGCCCGAAGAATCATTTGGCAGAAGTCCTGATTCACAGGTGCGGTGGTGTTGACAGATTTGCGTGAAATCAATGACTCTTCACTCCTCAAAAAGAAGTGAAGGATGCCAAGAACGCTCACAAGGCAGTAGGACTAAGCAAAAATTTCAACTTTTTTTTATGTAATTGTTTACTTTATAATCGTACAAATTTTACATCTTATATAATAGTACCATATTGGTAACAACCCGTTTCTTGTAAAATATTTCAATTTACATAATTCATGTCCATATACATCGATAAAGTAATTTTCATCAATTAATACAATTATTCATTCCTTCAACTTTTTAACACTTATAGTGTCGAGGAGTAATTTAGTCATAACGACCTTTAACATTCTTTGCGTCTTGATCCAATTAAAATACTAGGGGTATGTAACACTACACGACTTTTAATTACCACTCAATAAATTAATACAATCCAAGGCAATTATATACCCTAAAAGGTAATTTCAACAACTTTAAAACTTAAAAACTTCTATGGCGGCTACCATGTGCAATTTTTTTGTACTAATTCTTACTATGTACTATCTCAATATGTTCAGCTCCACTTGAGCTATCTCGTATCCAGTATTACCACGAATAAGGGCTTTATCTAGGCGCCACGTGTAGATGGCTGTTTGCTCGGTCGGTGGCCTTTTTTTTCCCCTTCTTGCACTATCGCAGTAGCAGATGCGGCCCAGCCAGACTGCGGCTGGAATCGAGCGAGTTATCGGCGGAAGCGAACGAATGAGGATGTTTGTTTTTGAGGAAAGTGGCCGGTGTTCGAGAGATTGGTCTGCTTGAATGAATTTATACTAAATTGGCATAGAGAGCCATTTAATTATACCAAATTAGCGTAAAGGAAATTATTTTATACTAAATTGACGTAGAGGTCAAGGAATTTATACTAAATTGGCGTAGAGGACAACTCATTTAATCTGAATTGGCTTAGCGAGTCACAAATTACATAAATATTTTGTGGTGCAATGTTACTCCATAAATTAAGTGTAACGTAACTCCTTGAAATCGGAGACAGCGGTTGAGGCCACCAATTTTAAGGAGTAAACTTCTTATTTGTGTAACGTTACTTCATAAACTTGGTATAACGTTACTCCATGGACCTGGAATAACGTCACACCACGATTCAAGAAAAGCACCATTGTTGCTAAAAAAGACAGTTGTATGTGGGGGTATAATTATGTCATTATTTAGTATCTGGGCCTTCTCAAATAATAAAACTGCAAATACTGTTGTAGTCCAGCGATATATATTCTTAATGTATCTCTGAACCGTACACAAAATTAACTTCATATTTGCTATTCTTATTCCTTAATATCTAGAGATACGTACTTGTTTTTCAAGATTAACCATACAAAATGAGCTAAGGAAAAATGAAAGATTTTTACATGGGTAAATGTGCTATAAATAGCTGACGGAACGACTATATAAAGCAAGTCACGTGGACTAGATCTACAGAGAGTAGATATTGACTAATCTGTTTCTAAATAAATAATAAAAGTGTGTATTTACGCGTTCGTGTTTGCGTATGTGTGCAGTTTGAAACTATTCTGGTAGGTTGAATTTTTCCATGTTGGTACTTGGAGAAATGTTGAGGTAAATTGGACAGCTAAATACAAAATAGGGACAAAGGAATTGGGAAAATTCTCTAGGAAAAGAAGAAGCATGTAAGGAAATCTCTCTGTGGACTTAACTTGTTTTTACATTTAGAGATTTACTTGGTATTCTCAATGGCTTACTTTCCTATATACTACCGAAGTCGATATTTACCAACTCTAGAAAGAGCCCAGCTAAAAATTTTCTTCAAAAATCTGCAAAAAAAATCTGCAGAAATTTGCAGGTATTTGGGACTGAAGAAAAAATCTGCAGATTAAATTCTACAGAAAATCTGAAGATTTTTTCTGCAAAAAATCTACAGATTTTTTCTTCAGTCCCAAATACCTGCAAATTTCTGCAGATATTTTCTGCAGAAAATCTGAAGATTTTTTCTGCAAAAATCTACAGATTTTTTTTCTTCAGTCCCAAATACCTGCAAATTTCTGCAGAAAATTTGAAGATTTTTTTCTTTAAATTTTATGCAGAAATTTGTAGGTATTTGGGACTAAAGAAAATATTCTGTAGATTTTTTGAAGATTTTTTCTTCAAAAAATCTACAGAATATTTTCTTCAGTTCCAAATACCTACAAATTTCTGCTTTTTTCTGTCGGAATTCTTTGAGTCTGAAAAGAAAAATCTTATTTCCCTGAAAAAAAAAATCTGTTCTAAAATAAATACTTCTTGCACCTAATGCAATTTGCGTTAAAAATATTTTTGTTAATTCCTTGAAATTTTTCTTGAATATCTGCTTTTAAAAAAAATAAAATGCAAATAGCTTCTTTCTTTTTCTTCGTAAAACTTGCCTGAAAAAAAAACTTTGCCGACCTATCGTCAACACTAAAATAACCACAAAATCAGTACAAAGATTTTTTTAAAATTTTAATCCAGAAATTTATAAAAACAAATGTTTTAGGAATTTGTGTCCTAAATAGCAAAGTAAAATAACCAGGTATTTATATAAAAAAAAGAATAGTGGATACCCTAAAAAAAATTCTACAAAGTCCCAATTTACCCTGTTATATTGCATTTTAAATGACATAAAACATTTTTTAAAAATGTCAAGAAACTAATAGGTATAGCTTAGACAAAGGTAATTTTAAAAATATATATTATAAGATACAATTGTGAAGATTATTTAAAATTATTATTGTCAAAAAAAAAAATAGATTTCTTTTAAAAAATTCAATTTGTTTTAATTCATTTTTTAAGCAAATTGTAACATAAAAGGAGCTCCTATTGGAGGATACTATCATGTGACCTGTAACATAAAAATATTATGGATGGGAAAATATAAAAAAAAATTGGGGTAAAGAGATTTACCAAAAAATTAACAATAACATCTCTTTTCCTTTATTTATATTTTGATAATTTTTTTCTTTGATATTTAAATAGATAGTTTCCCTTTAAAAAAAATGATAATTTATCATGTCAATTAGTTACTACATCTTGTCAATTATGATACGTTCTTTTATTTGCTATTGGTATGCATAAAAAAAATTAAATATTTTTAATTAGTTATTATTATGCCTATTACTACACCTGTTATTTATTATGCCTTTTCCATCTCTCCCGAATTCACTTAGGACTTTTAAAAGATACTTTAGGACACATATGTTTAACAATAACTTTGTTATTAAATTTTTGTAGAGTTATCCGTATCACTTTAAATATTTAAAACAATTTAAATTAATTTTTTCCCATGTTTGGAAAAATTCTTTAGTCTATTTTTCTTTCTTTTGGATTTATATTTTTCAACAGATTTTCATGTCTCAAGAAAAGTTGTATAGCAATATGGAATGATGTTCTCTACAACTGATTTTTTTTTGTACAATTTAGCTTGTCACTGGCCCTGGGAATTAAAAATTTAAATATGTACATTTTTGAACACTTAGAATAATAATTTTGAATTTGTGTGTTGAATTATGTGTGTAAGAGTATTTATAAGATTATTAAATTTTAAAACTATATATATATATAGAAATAATTTAAAGTGATGAACACCCAAATTTTAAGTATTTACCGGTCAAAGGTAAATAAGTGTTTATAAATATCCTACTCACTGGGTATTTACCTGACCCTCGTCAATAGACCTAAAACATCACATTTTTCCATAACTGCTGAAATAAAAGATTTTGTTAAACTTTGAAGAAGATGCGACAGCGACTTACCAACGTTCAGGTATATATTTGTAGATAAAATACGACATTACATTTTTTTTTAGTTTAAACCTCATTTATTTATATAAGGGATTTCATACTATACAGTCGAACCTCGTTAACACGAACTCGAAGGGAGCACCAAAACATTTCGTGTTAACAGAATTTCATGTTAACCATCACAGACTATTTTTACATTGAACCAAAATTTAAAAAAATAACATCTAAAAATTTTTCTCATTTTGTAATGTCATACATGTATACAATTAGTAATTCTATTAATAAAGTTCATTTGGAGTAGTACATACTAGAAAATTTATATGCATACTTTAAATGCGAACCACTTCTTATAATTTCATATGTGTGTTCTTTAGCTATGATCTCTGTAGAGGAATACATCCGCTTTTCATGACGTAATGGATCATCCTACACTTTTTTTCCTCATTCATTGGATTAATATTGACGAATCATGGGAAATCTCATGATTTTCTCAAAAGTTAACGACAATTTATTTTATGTTTCGCTGCCGATTTTTTTTTGTTATGTTTTGTTTCATTTGTTCTTCAAAACTTTGAATTTGAGAAAGAAAAAAATTCTGATTTCATTGTTCGGGTTAAGCAGGATTTGGCCTAATGCGATTTCGTGTTAAGAGATTTTTTAGCATTAACTCAAAGCCTTATAGGCTGGGAAAATGCTTTCAGTTTAACTTAAGCGGAATTTCGTGTTAAGCGAGTTCGCATAAACGGGGTTTGAATGTAGTAGGCTATATATAACTTTTTGAATAAAAATATATTCTTTATTTGCGCCAATAAAATGGCTCTAAAGTAATACAAGAGTAGATAGTAATAAAAAATATTGTCTATTACCCATTACTGCTCTGATTGTGCTCCGAGAGAGTTTGGGGAACTAATTGACTATTTTGAGGAAACTGCAACTTTAACACAAAATGTCGAATGAGGACAGTTTTGTGTACTGCACACCCATTTGCCATCTATGGTTAAAGTCACACAATATGATATCCATCCAACAACCTTCAATTATAAGGGAAAAAAAACATTTTTAAATTAAACAATACAAAATACTCATAGTAAAACTAACTACAGTGTAATGAGGAAATTTTCTATAAACCCAAAATGTTGGTAATATTTTAATAACTAAAATAATTCCACTGTCATTGTATAGGTTTCAATACTGGCTGAGGTTTATGTTAAGCAATTATAAATTCAAATACAATTGAAGTATGTTTTTACAGGAGACAAATATATTTCTCTCAGTTTACTTAATTATTTTTTTTAAAAAAACTCAATGATAAGAAAGTAGAAACTGCTTCATTTACTGGCGTCACTGGCAACTGAGTTTGGCGCGCGTTAGCAAACCAATATCCGGTTTGGTAAAAATGCCATTCATACGCTTACTACGTAAACACTATTAAGTTCGTAGTTTTAAAAATAACATGAATATAACTTACCTTGTTAATGTAACCTTGTAAAAACGTTGACTAATTTAAAAGGCCTGCTAAATTTAATAATTTAAGAAGCCTGCACGGCACGTTGCGCGGCGGCTGAAAATATCAAAAAATGTAAACAAATGCAAGAACAGAACAGAACATTACAGGTTACAGTGAAGATAAATGTAGAAATAATTTGCATGGTAACAATTTATATACTCGAAGATAATTCTTTTTTATGTTATTGTTATATAACCTTTTAACATCTAGTAAAAACTAATGAATACTATTTATCTCTCTTTTTCATTTCTCGCTAAATAATTTTCATAGATTTATACCAAGTAAGCAAGACAACACATGAGTTAGTAAGACACTTTCTAAACTAAAAGTTCAGAGTTAAAAGTTCTACTTAGTTTTATTGTAAAATATTTCTTAAAATCAGTTTCTGAACATTATTATTGTAAAACTAAGTAGTATATAGCGACAAGTCGTAGCAGGAAATTATTTTCTTCCATCTTATTAGCAATGCGCCACGTGCAACCCATGCACATGGCAAAGAATCAATATATTTTATGTTAAAAACTTTTCCGATTCTAAAATATTTACAAATATAGAAAAACCTTAGTTCAAATTCAAATTTCAGTTTGGAATATAAATTTTTAAACTCATTAAAATCGTCAAAGGCCAAAAAAAGTTAACAGCAGTACAACAGTCAGTACAGCATTTATCTCGTTCGAGTGTTGTCAAGTTCGATATGGAAGCGTTTCTTCCCAGATCTTTTTATACCACCTGATTTTAAGAAAAAAAACCAAAGAATAAAATTTGTTTTAATAAGCATTTACTTGTTAAAGGATTTGAGTAAATTTTTTTACAAGGTAAATAATAATTTCAATTCTCAAAATCAAATCAACAGAAAACTTTAATATATTAATTACAATGTTAATTTTTTTTAAGTGAATGAATAAAATATTTTTCCTACTGCAGTGTTTTATTTAATTAAGTAGGAGTTTAATTTAATTAACAAGATTGCAGGAAATTGCCAAGTCATTTTTCAATGTTTTTAATAGTGACGCCATCCAAAATAAAGCTTATGAACTATGCTAATTGGTCATTTACACAAATTTAAAATTAGTAATTAGGATAAAAAATAATTAAATAAATTATTTTATTAATTTTCAAGAAGAAATAGTTATAATTTTTTTAAAAAAATATTTTTTTAATACACAACTTATTCCGGGAATCGAACCAGGTACTAAAGCACACGAGGCTGTTACTTTAACCACTACGCCATGGTTAAGTTACCTTTGAGTTGCACTCTAATTTATTAACGACAACTTTTTTTTTTAAATGTTAAAATGATTAATTTATATAATTTATTTTTTTAATCATCAATCAACTTAAAAGAAAAATATAGTTTCAATTTTAAAACATGTAGATTAATTTGTATTTGTATTTTTTTTTTTTTTTTGCAATTCACTAATGAAACTGCTTATCTTTAACTTTTTTAAGGTTTGTGTTTACTTTTTTGGAAGAAATTTCCACAAATTTTTCAATAAAACTTATTATAAATTAAGTCTTTGTAACGGAATTTGTATTCAAATAAGATTTATTATCGAAGGAAAACAAAAACAGATTTGTCCGATTCTATGAAAATCATAGATTCCGCTTTCTATATATTTACCTATTTTTATCCCTTTTTAAAATCAGAGCTCTTTTATGATAAAAATAAAATATCCGCAATTCGTTTGAACCTTAACAATAAATTAAAACCGAAAAATAAAATCTTTTCAAAAAATAAAATAAATCTGAAAAGTTATATTTTCTTCAAAAATCTGCAGATATTTGAAGTTTAGATTTTTAAAACTAAAATAAAAAAGTTTCAATAATTCCGATTTTTGTAAAATTAAAATAAAAAAAAGTCTATTATAATTTTAAAAAAAAAGTATTTTCTTCAAAAATCTGCAGATTTTTGAAGAATGTCAATAATTCCGATTTTTGTGAAAAAAAATTCTTTACCAGGCTAAAGCCAAACCATTTAATTATTTAAAAAAAAACTACTTTTTTTTAACATTTTGAAAAATTTACAGATATCTGCAGAATGTAAGCAATGCTTTTAAGTTGAAAAAAGTCTAAGTCCAAAAATCTTCAAAATATCTGAAGAAATTTGCAGTTTTTCAAATCTGAAGTTTTATTCTGTAGATTATTTGAAGATTTTTGAAGAAAATCTGCAGATCTTCACTTTTCTGCAGATTTTTTGTAGAAAATTTTTAGCTGGGAGTCACGACAACCCTCTGTTTTGGCTACGCTGAGAATGTCTGCTCGAGCTCCGTTGGCACGACTCTAACCACCGATATCGAGTGGCTCTATAACGGGCCCGTGTGTGGCTCATCAGAGTAATGGAAACTCCTGCGGGAGAGCGTCTCGCTTCCTGTGCGCCACCAGAGCTCTCATTTTACGACTATACATCGTCTCTCTTATGACTGAGAGAAAAGGATTGCTGTTTTCTTCTTTCATATACGAAGATTCTTCTTCCTCTTGGACTTATTCCATTGGGGCACCAGCCAACAAGGATGGTGAATCGGGCTGTTTTGGGAAATCAGCTGTACTCCGTTACGAATTATTTTCTTCTGCATCATCGGTCAATTGGAATAGGGTACTTGACTAAAAAAAAATTATTGGCTTAAAATATTCTTATGCCAAAAATCTTAGACCCGTATTTTTTCTTTTTTTCGAATACCCCATAAAAAGGGGAAAAAATGAATTTTAAAATTAGGACAAAAAATCACTCCCGAAAACGCTTTGTGGCTGGTGGCTGTCACGTGGTATCTATGATGTCACTAGTAACTATTAACAAACTTTGAAACACCATTTTGGAATCTACTTTAATCAAATTTGAACTATCTGCTTCTGTAAAACCTCCACCCATTATCTATATAATTCTTATTTTAATAGTAAGTTAGATTAAAACCAGTTTAATTACAAACAAAAAACATCACACCGTTTTGTTTATACATACTAGTGACATTAGCCAAATCGACGTGTTTGTGATCACGTGACGTACCAATGAAAAAAATGATTTTTATTAATTAAGATAAAAGATTTATTTTGCAAAAAAATATTTACGTTTGTTATATTTGGGTTCAAACTATAATTTAATTAATATTGGAAGGTATTTTAGCGATACTGTCTAGTACCCTATTGGTTGGTTGGGTTTGTATAGCTGGTTTATTGATTCGCTCAAGGCGTGCTTGTAGTACCAGGCATCACCAGTAGTATTTTGAGTATGCTTCCAATTTATATTGACTTTACACAGCCAATCACTGAACTGAACTGAAACTCTGGAACGAGCATGGAACCGCTCGCTAACAGGGTCGGTGAAGCCCGGCAACCCTGTAAGAGCAACCCAACTTTTGTCGCCAATCCTATACTTTACCTGTTAAAATAGGCATTTTAAACCAACTTTTTCAATAAATTTTTAAAAAGAAAATTTATATGTTATTGCTTTAGGAGGTTCTTTATATAATGAAGTTTCGGAAACATGTACTTTAAAAAAAATAAAATTGCAGGAACAATCTTTAAAACTTAAATTCTTTGGAGTACTATTCCTGGCGAGCGATTTTGACGATGCAATGCAAACTGTCAAGTCAAGTGTCAATTGTGATCGGCGAATTCATGCCAAATGTGGCACATATTCTCCCTAAAGCTGTCGCCAAGTGACCCAAAAATAGGCTTCACCAGCTTTTGAGAGCCACCAGCATGAGATGCTAATTCCAGAGTTTCAGTTCAGTTCAGTGCAGCCAATACAGCGGTTAGGTTAGGTTTTTGAGTACTTTAATCGTTTCCAGCTGCCTATTTCTAGCCTCTCTTAGGAGCTTAAACACAGCCAATAATGCCACGTAATTTAGAATCCTAGTCAAGTGACGAGGTCGACACCTGAGCGGGCACTCACAAAGAGTTCTGTAGTAGGGTAGAGGAACGACTCGTACTAAGCTGCCATCGGCAGCCATGGCTCACTACGGAGCCCGAATAGAGTGGCAAAAGTGCTAGTTAATTTAAAATTTTGATACTGAGAAAGGAAGTACATCCAGGGCAAAGGCGGGAATCGAACCCGCACCTGTTACAGCTTGCGGACTACTAGCGTTATGGCCTGCGATCCAAACCACTCGGCCATCGGGCAACACACGCCACTCTATATTGTCTCCGTGTTGGTCCATGGTGCTTTTGCCAGGTTCAGTCTCTACCCTACTATAGAACTCTTTGGGCACTCAACGGAACTTCGAGTGACATTGTATGCAACGACGCCGCCGCCGTTGGGACTTTCGACTAAACAGATTTAACCTTCTCGCAATATTCTCGGGCTCTCCCAGTGATTTTTTAGATATTTTTCTCCTGTACGTCTGTGGTATGACCAGGACAGAGGCAAGGAGAAAAAGGGGAATGGTTTGAAAGTCATCAAATTGAAGTGATACGTCTTAACTTGGCAGTTTGTGATTAGCAATTTGTGCAGTAAACAGTAACAATTGCTGCGATTCGTGCAGTAAACAGTATAATATAGTTTGTAGTATAATATCTGAATTTTACAAAATTCTAATAATTTCCCTTCATACGAAACTCAAACTACAATTTATCAGTGCATTATTTTATGCAACTTAGTGCCAAATAATTAGCCAAGGGTTTGTTTGGGCCTATAACTAAAGCGATCAAGGCTTCACTTCGCAAACCAATTTTTCACTATTTTTTCCACGGGCAACATTTAATTCTTCCTCTAACCTCTATGTTCAAATCATATGACGGCAAAAAATGGGAGATGAGAATATACTGTTATTTTATGCACATCCCCGCAGCCAACTGCAACTTTGTGTGTGGATCTCAAACTTTTTTCTGTTATTATGTTTAGTTGGAGGAGTGGGCTCTTTCTGAGTGACTGTTTCGCAGACGCAGATTTTTGACAGCAGACAAGAAGTGACTAGGACTTTTTTTTTTAGTTTTTTTTTTCGAAATTCTGAGAGAGATTTATTAGTTTACACACTGTTTAAAAATATCGGATTTATAATAGAACTTTTGGCTTCAAAACCAGCTCTGCACTCCAAACAGACATAAAAACATTTATCACCCTCTTAGGCTTAAAATACGGAAGCGTTCTGAAATAAACAACTAGATTAGTTTGGAATATATCAAAACATTATGCAATGCTCAGTCTAGAATTTAGAAGTCCTACAAATGTATGAGTTGCCCTATAGAATAGACATGGACCTGGGCCTCGCAGTGTCTTAAAAAAAATGAAAAAATTAAAAAAATCTAAAGTTTTATTTTATTTTGTTTAAAAAGTTAGTTAGTCATTTTTATATTAATACACATGAAGTATTATAAATTCTACCTTGTTATAAACATGTTGATTCGCACAACCAAAAAAATGCTTCAAAGAAAATTCCATCAAAAACACTTTATTTGAAATCATTTGAAAGGATTTTAATTTTAAGATCACGATCTTTCAATAAACATTTAGATTAATTTAAAACGTAACTTAAATCGTGTAAGGATTTGTGTCGAATAAGGAAGTCTCTGTGTAGTAGCTAAATATATGGATAGATAATTTTTTTTATCTCGCTCAGTAAGGCTGGGGTCCCAGTCGATTAAAGCGTTCGCCTTGCATGCGGAAGGTACCAGGTTCGGGTACGGGCATCGCCAAAAGAACTGCCGGCGGCCCGTGCAACCAAAAAATGTCCGACGAATAATACCCCGTGTAGAGGGAGTGCACTTTAAATATGCTCCAAAGTCCCAACGATGTCGGACGATGTACGATGTCGCTCTTAATGGTTGCGTCGGGTGCCGACTCAGGTGTCGGCTCGTTGCTTGACTGCGTTTCTTATTTACGACACCCGTCGCCAATATCCCTCGTGTAGCTCTAAATCCAAACTAACCAAAATTATCTTGCACCACGGCCATTGTTTCCATAACAACGGTAGCACTTTTCTCACGGAGTCCCTGATCGTCAAACTTGTTCCAGAATAAAACAAAGAGAGAGAGAACTCGAACATGAAACGTGCACACACTCCCGGACATGAAGAAACGAAAACCGAACCATACCGAAATAACCCATTCGAAAGCCGTCCGATATTCCCCCTTTTTTATGTCTGTCTGTCCATTCGCACGCGAATCGGTCGCACGTGATGAAAGAGAACAGAAACGCAATCGCAAATGGTGAAAGGATAATAATCAAAAAAAAAAAGACCCACAAAACGCACCACGACGTCAGTAGGAGTAGGGGCACTTTAGCGCCGGAAGTGACGTCATCAGAGGAGGAGTCGGGTGCGCTCTAATCGTTCGGTATACACGTGACCGGAAGGGGCGTGGTCGAGGAGGAGTTGGGTACGCTCTAAGTGTTCGGAAGTATGATGTGGAGTTGAGTTGTTTTTTGGCTGAATGTTGAGTTGTAGGGGTGCTGCTTTAGTTTCGGTGTTTTCGTGTGACGTATGTAGGAAGTATAATAGTTTAGGAATGGCAACGGGTGGAACTTGCCGTAAGTAGAGTTGAGTTGAGTTGTTAGGGTTCT
>JAFNEN010002904.1:0-20978 GCA_019343175.1 Oedothorax gibbosus
GGCCAAATCCCCGTACACCCTACTGACCTCTACGGATGTCCGTAGGCCAAATCCCCGTACATCCTCTACGGATGTCCATTGGCCAAATCCCCGTACAGCCTACTGACCTCTACGGATATCTGTGGGCAATTTTCCCAAACAGCCTAATAGTCTCACTGAATCACTCTATGGTTACACACAGGCCATCACCACACATAGTCTACTAATCTCTATAGATCATTGTCCTTAGATATACGGTGGCCGATTGAATGTGTACTTTTGTAGCCTACAGATATCTGCGGGTAACTTACTCTATTCGTCCAGCAAAATATTTTATTTTGAGGAGAGTAATAAATATTAGTTTGAAAATGAAACAAATACATCATGAATGAACAATTATGATTATGAAAATTAATTTTAATTATTTACAATTTTTTAATCACATACAGTAGGACCTTGATTATCTGATCTAATTGGGACCAGAGGTAGGTCGGATAATCGAAAATGTTCATTAAATAATAAAACTTATGGTACAGAGGATCGCCGGAAGTCCTTGAACCGCAAACCCCGTGAATGTCCGAATTCCACAGTTAGGGTGGAAATGAGAGTTTGGGGCCAGTGGCGGGATGCGGGATAGGAGCAGGAGGAGTATGACGTCACAGAAATGCCAATGACGTCACTGATAACGCCTATGACGTAGTTGGACTATGACGTACGCTCGTGGTGTTATCTATCGGTAGGGAATGGAAGTAAAAATAATGTTTATGACGTAACAGGGGTGCCATCTATCGGTAGGGAATGGAAGTAAAAATAATGTTTATGACGTACGTGGTGCCATCTATCGGTAGGGAATGGAAGTAAAAATAATGTTTTGACGCTCGTGGTGCCATCTATCGGTTAGGGAAGGAGTATAAATAATGTTTATGACGTACGCTCGTAGTGCCATCTACCGGTGAATAAATAAATGATTTTAATGTAAAATAAGGTGAAAATAAATACATTTTAGCGCGAAAAATATTAAAAAGTGAGTTTTTGACGATTCGAACCCCCGATCTCCAAAAGCGAACGTGGCCCAGCGACTTGCTACGTTTTAGTGAACTGGGCCACGCCCGCTCGACAATATGTGGAGAATTAACGTTTATTTGCGGTTTCTATAAGTGCTCATGGCGCCATCTAGTTAAAATATTTCATTTAATCCTGCCCTAAATGGTGACATAAACTCGAAATACTTTTGGGGGGATATTTACTTAATAATTAAGATAATCAGTAATATCTGATTGACATTGCACATGTCTAGAGGAGACACTTAGTCTGAATACTTTAGATATATATCTTAGATTTTAGTGGATGTATATTTACTCAGCAATTAAGATAATCTCTAGAATCACAGTCACGTAGGTACCAAAGGTTTCGTATGCAAAACCTATGACATAATGGATATCGTCCAATGAACATAGATGTAGATGGCGTTGTTTTCCCATCAGCCAATGAAAAATGTAGATAGAGGGCGCTTTCACCTCCGACCCATCCTAGTGTCAGAACTTGAACATTCATTCCTTCACTAGCCTTCGACAACTTATAGGATCGTAAAAAAAAATGAATTCTAAAATCCAACGAAAACGATCATCCAGCATGTATCCGTCAAGTTAAAAAGTCTAAATTGCAGACTTCTTTCAAAAAAAGTTCCTTATCCACCTCCATAGACGATTGCAGTGGATCCCAGAGAGAGATTGGTTAACTGATATATGCCAGTCTCTCGGAGAAGTTCCTGTCATCGCCCATAACTTCAGATGATGACCATCCCCAGCCGGCCCATTGACTCCCAACCTACAAGCACCCCCACCACATCCGATGAATCAAACACGCCCAGCGACGTGCAACTTCAACTTTCATCGAAGCAGCAGCAGGCCCCGGGCTCGTAGACGAGCCATCCGCATCGACTCGCCCCGTCGACGAAGTTACAGGTCGAAAAGCAAGTAAAGTCCTAAGAACATGGATAGTAGATGAATGTTTTACCAAGTGACACTTCAACAAACTGGATATAAACTTCATATTGTCATGAACTCATGTTACTATTTCAGGAATGAGTTATACCCTGGTCGAAAAGTCAGTAGACATCAGTTAATTCATTCAACTGACATCACTTAACAAATGTCAGTTCATTTCAACTAACATCACTTGAAACTGACATCCATTCCATGTGAGATTTGGAACGGACATCGGTTTGAATTGAACCGACATTAGTTAACTGACATCCATTCCATGTGAGATTTGGAACGGACATCAGTTGACTTGAACTGACATCAGTTGACTTGAACTGACATCAATTGACTTGAACTGACACAGTTTGATCCAGTTGACTTGAACTGAATCAGTTGACTTGAACTGACATCAGTTGAATTGAACTGACATTAGTTGAACTGACATCCAATCCATGTGAGATTTGGAACGGACATCAGTTGACTTGAACTGACATCCATTCCATGTGAGATTTGGAACGGACATCAGTTGATTTGAACTGACATCAGTTGACTTGAACCGACATTAGTTAAACTTTACATCCATTCCATGTGAGATTTGGAACGGACATCAGTAGCTTGAACTGTTGTCCGTTCCAAATATCGCATGGAATGGATGTCACAAAGTGGCATCAGTTTGAAGCAACTGATGTAACTTCAAGTAACATCCATGTTATGTATTTAACATGGTCATCCATTCTTCTTCCCCTTTTATATCCTATTTATTTTTTAATACTCTTCTACCTGTAAAATACTGTGTGCATTTTGTAGAAGCACAGACCATAGCACTATCAAACTATTACAAACCACCTGCAAATTGATATATATTTTTTTTTGTACTAGAATGCGGTTTAGCGTTACGATTTTGGTAGGTTTGGGTTTATTATCGGCAAAGCTACAGCCGGAGCATATCACCAAATATTTTTAATTGCTGATGCACTTAAAAATTTTCGGGGATAAGCCAAAAATATATTTGTTGTGTATGTATATCAATATATAGGATGTACTCAAGGCAATGAATACTAATGTAATGAGCTAGTGAAAACCTAGATATTTGTTTCACGATCAAGTGTAATATTCAAGACTTAATTTTCCGTTTATATACAAATAAAGTTAAGCATTTAAAACAAGCAGCTGTTAGATGAAATAATTTTGTTTTATGAAACATTTACCTTTGAAACAGTCTATTTGATTAACCGGAGAAACTCCTTTTATACAAATATTTAAACCTATAACGAATGTGAAAACTAAAACAAATTTCAGTATTAAAAACAATATTATATAATAATGCAACCTATTATAGGATTTAATATTTGAACTCTATTTTTAATATGCAAAACACAAACATTATGAAAACATTACAAAAAACAAAATACTATAAAACTATGAATAGTTTTCGTTAATTTACCACCACAATGATTTACTAAATTGTTATTTTAAACCTTAGTAATAAAATAATCGAAAGTTATACAACCACTATACCAAGGGGTAATATTATAAAATGATCAAGCAGATGTTAAAGTATTTCTTGTCAAGAAAATTTAAATACCTTTACATGGCTGTAGTACCTTGAAGATGGCTATGGTTGCTTTGTGGCAGGAACGTATTCTGAAGACATGAATTTCACTTCATTGTAGATACTGAGTAAAATTTTAACAAGAAGGCCGAAGGGGACTGATTTAAAACAGGTCAACAACAGCCTTTTTGTTAGAAGTTACCCGACAATTTTCACTTGTGCATTCTTTAAAAGAAAAAATACATGAATTAAGTACACAATTAGAATATGAAAAAACTTTTTTAAAAAGATGTAAAATTGTTCGATAGGAATTACAATATAAAATACTGTAACTATGTTGAAATATATACTTTTAGTTTGAGAAAATCATTATTTTTCCCAACCGAGCTGCTTTTATTGGCGGCTAAGCCTTTGCAGACTCGCCATATTCCCCAGAACTATTTTTTGTGACACCATATAGGTGACTCATGATATCAATTTTAACGCACCGCACAGATAACAATAAATCTGAGCTCTCTGTGGATGTTATAGTATGTCGAGATTCAATTTTGCTGAGAGAACCCAAGCCAAATGTGTACTCAAGGGATTTACTTGCCACATAATCATGTGTGTGCCCACCATTTCCCCATCCAGAAATTGTGACAACCCAGCACACTTGGGCTTATGAGGCGAACAGGTAATACCTCTCGGCCACTGAGCCGCTGGTTGATTGAACAAAACAGGCACCATGTATTTTGTAGGTCAGTTATGTGTTTTACCAAATAAAGGTATTTTTCTATTTTCAATTCATACAGACAAACGGTTGTAATCACATGCACTCATATAGTTTACATTACATTGTTTTGTCAGAACTGAACAACTTTTTCAAAAAAAAAATTAGCATATATGGGTAATTCCATGTAAAATTACCCTGTCTGTAGTGTAAGTCATGTTTGTAAAAAGTGATTATCACTACAACTTTTAACATTAAATGAAAAAAAAATTGTGGGATAGTTGATCTAAACTTATAACTAAATAATGTAAGTTACTTAATTTAATTTGATTTATATTTTAAATTTAAAAAGCTTTTGATTCTCTATTAAATCGCGACTTACACTACAGTTACATGGAATTAGCCATATATATTGCACCAGATATAGATTGCAGTCTGTATCAACTGCCTCTTACTATAATCGAATAATGATAATAATTTACTGCTTTAAATGGCTGTTTTTAATCTAATTATCACCTTAGTTAAAACGCTGAAACCCTAAAAGTAAGGTATTTAAATTTGAAATTAGCGTCAGGCATTATCTGACAAAATAATTTTTGCGTCGTGATTCAATCAAAGCGCTTACGATTACCGCATGGGAAAGTATCCAACCAAAACCAAACATATTTTAACATAATAGTATTTTAAAGTAGATTGTATCTTACCTTTCTTTTTTTCTTGATTGTAGTTTTCTTCATGTTATCGTTAATTAATATAATAAATTAATATAAATTAGCAGCATTGCTTTCAAGCCGAAAAAGTAAATAAAGCTTTGGGGCAGAAGGCAGTTACAGTTAACCTTACGAAATTAATTCCACAACAATTTATTACCCATTTATGTTTTATTTGATGAAATATGCTTTTTATCTTAAAATGTACTTCCTATCCTAAATGTACTACTTAATCTTTTGTCAAAAAACAAAAGGTATTATTCATGGTTATTTTTGTTCTTTTATACAATTTTGTTAAGATTGGCTTGTTGACTTTTGCCCATGGAGCCCGTTCGAAGCTTTTTCAACCAAGCAATTTTACCACAGGAATGCAGAAATGTTTTTTTAAGTGTTACAGAATTTTCAAACGTGTTTCATTTATTTGCTCTTCGTGATATAAATAAATCGCTTTTGCTTTTGTAATGGTTTTTTTACTTGACGGTGTTTCTTCCAGATTTCATTCCTGAAGTTCCTTCGATCGAAGTTGCGATTGGTGCTCTGTTCCCATACATTGATTCTGCAACCGAGGATCGAGGGGAAAAAAAGGATTTTCATTCCGCATCTATGACCTGATATCTGCTCATTTTTTCAGAACCAGATAATATTGTTTACAAAGAAAAATAGATTAATGAAAAGTTTTAATATGGTTGAAAAACTAGTATAACTATTTCTGTTTGGTGTTGATTAAGATTATGATGCTAATTCTTCATATAAAAGTAATTGAAAAGGTAGATTTTCAAAATGAATAACAGGAAATTTGGAGCTTATTATATTGTTATCTACAATTAAAAAGCTTGATTTTATTTTATAATTAACGTCAAGCGTTGCCAAACTTCACGCTCTCGTAGGCTTCAATAATGTCCTTCTTTTGATTGGTTTTCTGATTGGTGTTCTGATCCCACGTGCCATTGATTCACTAATCAAGGTTCGAGAAAGAATTTATTTTCATTCAGCATTTATATTACCACTCAAGACCTGGAACATGTCCACGCGAAATTTAATCAGTTTCCATAATTTAAAAAAAAAAATTATTCACCCTTTCTCAATTTTTTTTTGTCACATACGTGATGAGTTTTTTTTATTGCTTGAGAATCTTTTCATGTTTGCTTGGGTTTTATTTGTGCAATTAAACATGTTTTTTTTCAATCGATCAGCGAACAAATAGTTAATACATATATTATTTTTCATCACGTATTTAGAACTTGCGTTTAAAAACACGTGGTAAAATTCAATATTTTTTATTTGTGTGATAAAATATATTTAAACACAGAAATGTATAAATTATGAGTTTGAAAATGCAATGAAATTATTATTCATTTATAAATGTTAAAAAAATATCAAATTAAAAACAAATTTTTAAAAGTTAGTTTAAATTTCACGAAGTTCGATTGTAATAACTTTACAATTACTTTATTACTTAAAAATCCACATTTTTCACTTTCTGCACCATGCTAAAAGCTCTTAAAGAAATGTACAGTGCTTATGTCAGGTTCTACGTCATAAGAATGCAGTTTAACAAACCACTGTATTACGAAATATAAGTGGATAATACCACTTCAACTATTCTAGTGATTTAACCTGCTATTGATGTCGCATTATCTCTAAGGCATATATGCATGTTTCTAGTGATATTATTTACTCTCTTACTGACATCAGTTTGATGCGATATTGGTTGCAAGCGATATCAGTAGAACACTATTTCCTTCAATTGATATCACTAGCCACCTTACTGATGTCTGTTTGATGCGATATCACTTGAAAGTTACGTCAGTTGGGCACCAGTTCATTTCTAATGACATCACTTGCCCACCTACTGATATCAGTTCGACTCTACTGATATCTGTTCAAAATTCTATTGATATCACATCAGCTTCTACCGACTTTTCGACCAGGGTAGTGTTTCAAAGTGTGGAATAATGATGATAATTCCTACATATATCGACTTTAAAGAAAAAATTCATCGTGTGAATACGGGATATGAAAGTTCCTCTATCATATGTAATAACCAACTTGCTGTATTTTCAAGGGGAGGTGAGTTAATCTTACAACAGATTTTTCATACCAATGAATTTAAATTAAAGTCAAATCCACTTAAAATTAGTTATCCCACTCTCGAAAAAATTCGTGAAATCATTTATGATATTGATGAGGCCATTCGCGAGGCATTAGTTGATAATATATTACCAGAAAAAATTTTAGAGAAATCTGTTGTAAGTGCCACTTTTCACCCCGACCTCATGCAAGAATTTTTACGAACTGTTCAAAACGAAATAGAAGATATTGTTTTCAAACTATATCAATGTGACGGATGTAAAATAAATGATCCCTCTCAATTCAACCATGACTGTATGATGATATCGTATGATATAAAATATTCCTTACATGGTTTTAACGCGTTTCTTATGTTAAATACTCAGAATATCATACGCGAATTACAATCTAAAAATGTTTTGCACTGTTTCAATAAAATTTCTTTGAAGATCCTATGTACTATTTTAATATGAAGAACAAGTTGCAAAAAATTAACACTGTGTAAAAATGTATACTTGTTTTAAGAGTTAATAAATATTGATGTACATTATTTCCGTATTTTTATTGTCTAATTCCAACAAATTAACTAGAATTATAAAGAAAAAAATATATATATAAGTTATAATATTTCAAAGTGTGGAAAAGGATATTAGTCTTTTAGAAAAAAAGAGTTTAGTTAATTAAAAATAACTTCTTAAAGTTAAAAATTACAGCTATATAGTCTGATTTTTCTTAGATATATTAATCTAGCTTGAAACAGTTCTACATGATAGTTACAAACTAGAGATTTTCTCTCTAAAAATTGTAATGAATGCTAAAATAACATCAAAGTCAACTATTTTAGAAACTTCTTATACTAGTTATAATATAATTTAAAAAATACTCTAAAGCATTAATGAATCTTTCGGAAAAACATTATTTAAATACTAAATAACTTCCTATTTTTCAAACTAAAAGGGAACAGATTGTTATCTTCAGTTAAATCTCAACAGATTACAACCTCGACAGATTACAATATAGAAATTTTTCTATAGAAAAACATTATTGTCACATACACTGTTTTACAAACTAACGCATATACGATAAGGAATGTCCC
Organism: Oedothorax gibbosus; assembly: GCA_019343175.1. Classification (NCBI taxonomy): domain Eukaryota; kingdom Metazoa; phylum Arthropoda; class Arachnida; order Araneae; family Linyphiidae; genus Oedothorax; species Oedothorax gibbosus. The sequence goes on from JAFNEN010002904.1 coordinate 8,102, forward strand.
CGCTATTCTATTGATAAGATATAATGGCATCTCAATTAACCCTTTCTAAGTCAATATTTTCTCGAGATGTAAAAATCGACCTTTGAAATACAAATAAAATCGACCCTCAAGAGTCCTTCTATCACACAATCGATCTTTCTAGAATGATCCATAGATAATAGCGCAAGGGTGTACTTTGACTTGGTTGAACTTTAAGTTCAGAAATAAGGATATAAGAACACCCCTCCTTTATTATAGGCATTAGCTTTCGACACTGTCGTACTATAAAATACGCACCCTCTCTCTTTTTGTTTTAAAGTAAATATCTTCAGACTCTTCCATCATGAATTCTAAGGTAATTATTAATCTTTTTACTATTATATCAATTATTCCTACATTACTTTAATCATTCATAATTTTTTATAGAATAAAATAATAATTACTAAAAGGTAGACTTAATATAATTTTTGTACACAGAATGATTCAACCCCTTCTACCAGAGTTAGCAGACCATTATATAGCCAAGTATTAGCTTCGGTAAGTACATTCTATTATTATAAAGTTTTGTTTAATTAAAATATAATAATTAGCTTTGACATTACTGATAACAAAAAATCTGTAACTTTATGAAGAAATAATTTCTGTAATACTGAAAACATTTTCTTGCTAAACATTAGAGAAAAATAGGAGGAATTTATAATTTGATATTTTAGACATTTGTCCACTAATCCACTAACCTATAACTCATTCGAAGATAAGCAACATTTTGTAACGATTTTAATTTTAAAAGATATTAAACTGTTGTTAAATGAAGTAACTTTAACCTGAATGTAAATATCGCTTTTACCATCCCACTTTACCAAGTTGAATGCTTACAGATTCATGTGTTGTGTGATTATTTTATATAATATGTGTCGTGAAACTATCCTGTCTTTTATTTTATTTTTAGATGGGAGATAAACTTGTTACCTGTCCATATGACATATGCCACAAGGTGAAGGAGACACGTTTAAAAATTCATATTTCGAAAGCACACGCAGTAAGTTAAATATCACATTTTTTTATTCCCGAGTTTTAACTTTGTTTTAAAAGTATGACAGTGTAACTGGTCTGCTTTAATAAATTGGCGCCTTTGAAGACATTTAACCCATTAATGCCTGACATTTTTGTTTTGCCAGTAAATTTGTATAATGATTGCAAATAGCGTTCATTTAACATAAAAAATACTTAAAAAAATTACATGTTATTTTTTTTTTCATTTTATTTAAAAAAATTGAAACGTCCCTAAAAAGGGACGCCAGGCACGAAAGGATACGTGTTTTTTCCTTCAGACTCTTACTTACTCTGTTTGAATATATTGATTGAGAATTCAGTTATTTTATAAAAGTTGATAATTTAACAAAGGAAAACAATATATTATTAAAATACAAGTTTATTAAAAGAATTATTAAATTTATTTTAAAAATAAAATTTAAATATTCAAATTAAAAACAAGTTATTTTTTAAAATTTCATGTTTATTTACTCTAACTAAATCGTTGTAGGTAGTTTCACATATCTCTATACGCATGTGATTAACAAATTATTTTTAAAAAACGTTTAAATGATCACTTGGCTACAAACACACATAGCATTAACAAAATTTAGCGTTTTTTTTTATGGAAATCCATAAAACATTTATCATGCAATCCAACCATGCATTTGCTGCATTTTTGATAGACCTTTTTCCCACATTGGGCACAGTGAACCTGTGTTTTGTTAACAAATACATAATGGTTTTGACCATCATATTTAATTTCTTCAGGGACTTCAGATTTTTTTAAAGTAAGGGCTAATGTTTGACAAAGGTCTTCCTGATTTAAGTACTTTTGAAAATAGGCCAAACAAATTTCTCTTCGAAAATACAGCAAATGCAACTGGTTGGTTGCATTTGAAGGGCAAAGACGGTAGAATAACCATGCATTTTGCATAGGCCTCTAGTCCAAATATAAAAAGAGGCCACCACCACTTCTTGGAACGGATGGAACATCGATAGCTCGAAATGTTTTGGTCCATCCTGTCAGTTCCTCCCATACATTGATTGTATTGAGCAATCATGTTCGGTTGATCAATTTCGACAATTTTTTTCACTGTTTGACCATCGCTTGGCTTTGATTAACGAGTAAACTCCATAAACATTTGAAGCTAGAGCCACAACACTATTGTCATTCCACCTAACTAATAAAACATTATTTTCTTGTTTATCAAACTTGTACTCAAAAGTACCCCGTGTTGTTTTCTTAAAAGACTCAGGTCTTTGAAGCGGACATTTTTCTACACGCTTGGCGCGAACCGTTCCTGTGATAATAAATCCGATTTTTGATAAGTAATCAACCAGTACAGGATACATAAACAAATTATCACAAAAATATTAATGTTTAGAATGTTGCGGAAGTTCAGAAATTAGATCCACTACCGATCCTCCCAACTACCGAGCCTCCCATGCTAAGATTTTCAATAATCTTTACTGTATCTGAACTTGATAAGGTTCAAATTGCACTAAATAACCAAGTGTGGTATTTAGACACCAAACTTTATATCCGAAACGAATAGGCTTACTTCGAATAAACTGCTTGCAGCTATGTCGTCCATAATAAGGTACCATGCTTTCATCAATTGAATAATTTTGTTCGCATGGTTAAGTAGAACACAAAAAAACATTAATATTAGTTATAACTAATATTACTGTATTATTTTATATTACTTTCTATATATTCAAAAAAATATTACCTATGAAGGTAATATGTATGAAGGTATGGCTATAATTTTTTTGTAAAACCTTACTTTTGTGAATATCATATGACATTTTCAATGATTTTCTGTCAAAATATAAAAAAAAGTCAATTAAATTATTTAAAACATTAATTAAGGAAATAAAATAATACTTAAGGAATATAATTCTCCATAAGAAATAATTTAATTGTGTTTTTAGGTACTAACAAAATCTTTTATTAGTTAGAAAGTAACCAAATATCGTATTCACTTCGGGGAAACTCTACGGGGCCATTCGTGCCTGGCGTCCCTTTTTAGGGACGCTAGCAAATTGACCAAAACTACCTCAAATTATTAAAATTAACAAAATTTAAAAAATACGTGAACTAAAGAACACTTAAGGTCAGTACATTTATAAAATCCATATCAATGAACAAATAAATAATAAGAAATTTTACCCTTTTTTGCGAGACATTTTCTATAACGTGTGTTTTTGCAATTCCAAACAAATAATGACTCAGCAAAATAACGGTAATAAAATATGTGCTGATATCTATCGTAAGTCAGTTGAAACAAACACTATTCAATACATTGGAGCAATTTTTTAATTAAAAAGTTGATTCATTAAAAATTGCGAGCAATTTTTAAAAGTGTCCCTAAAAAGGGACACTAGGCATTAATGGGTTTTAATGATATGAATGACATTTGTGTTTCTTATATCTGGTATAAGGAACCTTTACTAATTTCTTTTTTTATGTTTTTATTTGCGATATAGAAAGAAAAATATCTAAACAAAAACTTATATGAGTGTTTCTATAACCCAAGACACGTTGTGCCCCTATCGCAAAGGTTGGAGCATCTTATGGGTTGTAAGGATAATGGTAATTTTCGTTAAGTACTAGTAAACATTTATTAAATTATAAATATATTGTGGATAGCTAGTCTAATTATTTTAAATAAACTTTTTTTTTTAGTGGACCGATTTAAATTTGAGCTCGTAGACCCAGATCCTTCCAAAACTATATACGAGAACGAAATTCTGACCTACATGAGGACACCAAAATCGGAAATGAGGGCCTAGCTCAATAAAACCCTCGACCGTAAGTAACGAACCAAATGAACTAAATACTTTAAAAAAATTTCATTCAATCATTGTTGATTTATATATATATTTTTATATTTCAGAATGCTGGTCTCGTAGCTACAAATCGCAGCCTGCGGTATAAAGGTTTAAAAAACTAGTGAAAATGTAGTTCCAATTAAATTTTTCTTGAATATGCATATTTATTTGAATTGTACTTTTAAGAATTATAAGTATGTAAGATTTCCTTTGACTTAATAAATCTACGCAAGAATGGCGTATGTTCTAAAAAAAATGTATTCTATTTTTTTGTAGAATTTGTACACATAAAAATCGTAATGATTCGTTTTATACATATAAAATTGTCCAAATAAAATCCTAATGAACAAAATATTTCTGCCCAAATAAAAACTCAGAATGAAATCGTGGGACTGAGAACTCAGAATGAAATCGTGGGACTGAGAACTCAGAATGAAATCGTGGGACTGAGAACTCAGAATGAAATCGAACGACAGCGCTGTTCAAATCATCGGCCATTGTTTCAGAATTTTATTTAAAAAAAATATTTTTACACTAAACATTTCACATGATAGCTCATAGTAAAGGAAATTTTATTGGCAACAAGGATATAATGGTATAATATAAATAATATCTTTTTTCTTTTATAAATTTGTTTTTTTAAAACAGACACCTGGGAAAAGGCTTCTTTTATAAGAAGGCTTCAATTTCAATGTACAAATTGTCGTTTCACAAATCATCAATTTATTTGTATTATAGAATAATAAATATTTGTTTAAAAACAGAAAAATAAAATATTTGTTTCCATGTGTGAACAAAGAATATACTTTATTTATCAATTTTAAATGTTGTGGTTTTAATTTTATATTATAAAATTGTTTCTATTTATTTATACTAACAAAACCTTTCAATTAGCTTTTGCATTAAAATAATACAATTTAAATGAATAAAGTTTCTAGAAAAAAAGCAAGTCGCTGGGCCACGTTCGCTTTTGGAGATCGGGGGTTCGAATCGTCAAAAACTCACTTTTTAATATTTTTCGCGCTAAAATGTATTTATTTTCACCTTATTTTACATTAAAATCATTTATTTATTCACCGGTAGATGGCACTACGAGCGTACGTCATAAACATTATTTTTACTTCCATTCCCTACCGATAGATGGCACCACGAGCGTACGTCATAGTCCAACTACGTCATAGGCGTTATCAGTGACGTCATTGGCATTTCCGTGACGTCATACTCCTCCTGCTCCTATCCCGCATCCCGCCACTGGCGCAGAACTCTCATTTCCTACCTACTTTCCACGCTGATTTTGTTGTTTGTTACAAACATTGAATTTCAGTGTTAAATTATCTCTGAAACCGAGACTTCCTGAAAGACGAAAAGAGCTCTGGAACATAATTTGTAATTTCTGACAAGTGCTTAGTTTTTGTTTTATATTATATATCACAAATCTTACGAATTTGAAAGATTCCTGACAATTTAGGATTGCCCGAAATTTCCTTTGACTTTTTTTAGTTGCAAAGTATTGCTATCTTAAAATTACTGCAGGTTCCAGATTTCATAAACGCCAGAATTTCCCGATAAATGACTGATTTCTAGTTTTTTTTTGTAAACAACTGACTATGATCTAGCTGGAGAATTTTTTGTACGTACTGTTCAGTTAACAGAATTCCAGATAAAAGAGGGTCGAATAATTGAAGTTGTACTGTATTTACATTTTTTTTTCCTCAAAAGAGTTATTTTTCCACAATGTAGGTCACCTAACTTGGATGCTTGTCTCTATAGATCAGTAGCCCTATATCTATCAAACAATTTAATGTACAGCTGACAGAAATCTGCCGATAACTTACCTACTCTATTTATAGTGCTGCCCAGTTACACATTTAAATTTTGATCGTTGAGGATGTCACCGAAAACCAAAGGTCAGCTCATATAATATTCAAGAAACATGCATGTGATTCGAGTTCAATATATACCTGTATATATAATATAGGGAACAATATCGGATCAAAATTGATTTGAAACTGATATTGATTCAAATAACAACTATATGATTAACCAACTTTGGCTTTATGGTTATCAAGTCTTATGAAATTTGGACATGATAAAAGTAATGCAATTTAAGTTGTATGCAACAGCATATGCCGTATTTGGCACTGGATATAAATACTCATTGGTAATAAAATTTTAGCAAGGTTTGAAATGAAATCTTCCTCCTAAAAGTCAAATATCATATACAGTCAAAGTCTGTTACAATAGCAACTTGTTTATAATACCATAAATGTTTGGTCCCTTAAATTGTCTTCAGACCTTGATGTTATAATATCTTGCTTATAAAGAAATTTTTTAATGAACTCCTTGGTTATGTTACAACGCTAAAAATGTTATTTGATATACATAATGCCTGCTTAAAGAAAAATTCATTTTAACTTTAATTAGTAATGAGTATATCATACGTATTTTACACGATTTACACTTAATATTCATTCGTTTATAATGTTACTAGATTATAACTAGATTATTTGTCATATATATTGAGGTCCCTTGAAATACGCTATAACCAAGTCAGGTTATATAGTAATTTACCCTTCATGATAACTTGATAATTTTAAGCTATGTCATGATATATTAAAAATTTTGTTAAATCTGATTTAATTTATGCAATGTTAAAATAAGAACAATGGTTATTTTAAGTTAAATTCAAACCCTGTTAACCAGAACTCTACTTTATATTGATTTTGCTCGAGCTGTACTGGGACATTTTTCAGTGCTTTGAAAGTAAAAAAAAAATAACATGGGTATTACAAATCACTGTACATGACATATCGCTTAGCATAAACCAAAATTCTGCAGTTTATCTTACAATATTATTCAGTGATGAAAATTTTAAATAGAAAAAAAACACTGTTATAATAATTTTCTAACCATTTGTATCATTTACACATTATTTTCAATTTATACCAAAATTAAACTTTATAAATTGCATATTAGAGTATCGTTTGAATTTTTTTTTTAAATATATATTTTAATTAAACATTGAAATTATATCGTCCGTCAAATGAGATAACCAAGAATGTGCAAAAACACAGGTACAGAAACCGGAAAGACAAATTTCTGGCTTCGGTTAAATGGGAAAAACCAGGTCTTTAGCTGAACCAGATAAAAATAAAGAACTGGTTTATAGAATAAACGATTTAAGCGGCTAAACTGAAGGTTATTGTTAGTTTGAATTATTGTCGCACTAAAGCTACACGAGGGGTATTGGCGAAGGGTGTCGTAATTTAGAACCACATTCAAGAGAAGAGCTACTAAACTGAAGGAAAATTTAATGCTGTTTGATAAACAATGGATTATGGTGTCATAAAAATATATCATAATGGATTTATATGATATGGGTTCATTATACTTATTAACCCTCTTGCTGCAAAAAATGCCCTAGAGCATCAAGAACTATGCCATTGGTAATGCTATTCATTTGACATATTATTCGGCAACAAAAATCTAAACAAACGGGCACATGAAGTGCAATTTTTTAATTAAAAAACTGAAGTTACTTTTAATTTTAATTTCATTGTTTATAAATGTAAAATGGCAACTTAATATAAACTATTCCTTTTGATAAGACATTCTTTGCGATTTTTATGTTCTTCAGAAAATATTCGAAAATCACACCTTCGAGACATTTTTTAAATACAGACATTGTTATCGGCACATCACATGATTGTAGGTTTAAATTACGACTCCTCTCGCCAATGCCCTAGTGTAGCACACGTTACATTACAGTAAGTACACCTTAAACATGTTCCAAAGTCCTGGTCGCCATTATAAGTTACCTAGGGTGCCTACTCATACGTACTTAAATTTTTGAATTATTTAAAAAATTACAACACTTACTTGCTAAATGCTTCTTCAGACTTTACAGGAGACCCTCTCTCTCAATCGGTAGATTTTGGTGATGAATGGCAGCTTTATTCCATCCTGCTTCCATTCCATCCATTTTGAAGCTTACAGTGGTGTGCTTAATGCATAACTTTAAAAATTAAGTTTAATTGAGGCGAGTTTAATATAAAACCGTCCCCATATTACCTTAAATTCATAAGGTATGCATATATTTTATAATGATGAACTTAAGCTAGAAAGAAAAGATTTAAAAAAAAAGTATAAGTATTATATAACATAATAAAATACTTCTAATAACTTGACAAAAAATTCTGAGATGCTTTTATACACATTCAATGCCCACCAAATTATTATTAATTATTAAAAAAAATTACAGTATTTAAAACGATGTGTTATAATTAAAATGATTTTACACTTGAAAATTTCTATTATACAAGAGATTTGTAAACACGACATCTCTTTCATAAACAATTCAAACAAAACTACTAAAAATTGTTTTTGGCGAAGTGTAAACTATATTTTACTATAGCATGTTTTCTTTAAATATAATGTTATTATCCTCGCATTGCACTCTGTATTTTTAAAAAAGTGTATTTTCTCTCAAAAACATTTATTCAATGCAACATAACAATAGCATACAACGAACACAATACACATGCGGTAGATTTCAGCCTAACTAAAAATGTTGTAAAACAATATAACTTACCTTTCATCTTTTGTTTAATTCTTCTTTTTAACCTTTAATTAATTAAATTATTTAATTGTAGCTTTAAAATAATTTTTTAAGTTAAAATTGAAGAACAAAATTTTAAAAAGTAAACAAATATTATGCAAAAGGTTACGGTTAACAGTTAATTGAATTTGTTTTGTACTAAGAATTTACAACTGGAATTTTAATAATTTTAATCTTCGGCTGTTTTCACTTTTTTCTTTGTATTTAAGCCAATCTACATGACTTTAATTTAAAAAAAAACATTTTATGTTAAAACAAAGCATTTATAGTATTTTTCACATTGAAGCTCAGTAGTAGTCTTTGGCAACTTGGAGGGTTATTCGCTCTCCAAAACAATATTTGTTTGTTTATGAATTTATATTACATTGTCAATGGCTAACGTGCATTATAATCTAATTTTCAACACTGCAACCATTACTTTATGTAAAGTTCGTAACCAAAAGAAACTCATAATGTCTGGCAAGGAATCCGTATTGTTTTCGAAGCCGACGATTTAGCAAAATCGTTAAGATAATGAATATTATGTTTTATAGAAATCAATAAACTAAATTAAAAACACTTGTAGATTATTGCGCAAATGATGGGTTATTGTTATAAATTAACAATAGTACTTTAAAACGAGAGAAATTCATTTAAATGCATATATCATGAAATAAGTTGAGGTTGACATATTTTTCAAAGTCCGACGCTACGTATGATGTTGTCCTTAAATGTTGCATTGGGTGCCTAATCGGTTTGGGTCGTCACCTGACTGTGGTTCTAAATTAAGACGTCCGTGGCCAATAGCCCTGTGTATAGCTCTAGTGAGACGATAATTCAAACTAACCCTAAACCATACAAATGGATGCAAATAGCTACCTTACGTTAAATTTTCAACTTCGCCAAAAGCCGCTAATGCCAAAATTCAATCGGCCATTATATCATCTGCACCAAATTTCCAGTATCATAAACATAAAATACATACGCTATACGTAGAGAGAATCGACATTTCTTCAAAGTATTACTTATATCTAGAACAGTTATCGCGTTTACTGTCATCAGATATTGTAGCAATATCTTCATTTCTTACCATTTGTAAACATTAATTAAACTAAATTCGGTAACAAAAAGAATCAAAAGATTTAAATTCTATAAATAAAATAAAATAATGATATTCAAATACCAATCCTACAAATTAAACTCACGTGCTCTGACGTGTTTATACTTAATTTTCGCTCACGCTGAACGCGCTGAAATATTTTTCAAATTAGAAAACGAAATCTATAAATTAAAAGTTCGTAACAATGCTATTCTTATGGAGAAATCGGCTCACAATTTGCCTTCCTACACCCGTCAGGGTTCGAATTTCAAAAAATCGCTACTTAAATGACGCCTACGATATAAAAAGAATATTTTCCTAAAATTTGGTAGCTCTACCTCCAGTACTTTGGGCTGGGCGTTGATACGTGGGTGAATCAGTCAGTCAGGACTTTGTCTTTTATATATGTATAGATGGCAGAAAAATATATGATTTTTTATTTGTATGAAGTAAAATATTTATTCTACGGTACAATTCTACGGAACCCAAAGTAATATCATAGCCTGTATATCAAAAAATGAAACCATCTTCAACAACAAAACAACATCCGTAATTATTAAACTAAACTTATTTTAACAGAAGAATGCAACAACTATCAAACTAAATTTTATCAGGCACTACTGTCAGCTGAAATATATTTTGTCGCACCAAAGATTGAAAAATAACACAATTAAAATATAATATTTAACATTCTTCAAATTTGACCGTCATGTACTGGAAGAAGGTAGTATGATTTTTTCTCACCTCCCCATCCGGGCCCACCTGCATAATAAATTTGTTAAATAAAATCTTAAGCCCACTAGGTTTAAACTTTCTTTTTGTGTGACACTCACGATGTATTTTTAAAATTTTAAGTTAAGGAAAATGGCGGTATAAGAACAATAACAAATGCGTTGCCCTAATACAGACTAATTCTTATGTGCATTACTAATATACAGTTCGAATCGTTTTTTAAGTCCATGCGAACAAGGGGTAATCTTTTAATAGCTAATAAATAATACTTATTTGAAAAAAATAAAATAAATAACAATACATACCGCCTGCTCCACCTTGCACTGAAAATGTATGCAAAAATGAAAACTTAATTATTATTATTTTTTTTAAATATTCTATTACAAAAATTTGGATTGAAACAAATATTTATCATTTGACGAAAGTTAAACAAAGACCCTAAATAAGGGACATATTTATGTTCGCTGACAGTAGAAGATTTATGACCCAAAACTGCAATATCCAAATTCCAGCTTTCAATTGGTCTTTCGCAACATTAACACCTTCCAGGTGCGAATATTTTTTGTATATTGATTAACTGATGTCCTAAACTGCTTTTGTATTAACCATTTAACTTCTAAAAAGGCCGTATTAGTAAGGATTCGATAATGCTATTCATGTATAAAGTAACGCTGCAACAAAGTGCTAATGTAATGACAGTGTTAATTGCTGTATAAAAAATTTCATTGCTTAATTTTTTTTATCATTTAAAAGTTTCTAAGCCAAATTTATACCGATATTAGAATTACTACTGAACTGATATTGTGTAACTCGATAGATTAATCATAAATTATGTATAAAAGATTACATACTTTGCTGTCCTTGCATGCCAGATCCTACAAGGGCTCCTAAATAAAAATAAAATTATACATAGTTTTATCTGTAGTGTAGAAAGGGGCGGTTTTGTTTGGTGATTTAACGTCGCACTAAGTTACACGTTGGTTGTTGTCCATTAGCCTTGTTAATTTTGTACCTACGTCAAGTGACAAAGCTGACGTTTGAGGTTGAACCTTACGTAACCGTATAGCCTGTATCAGCCTATATCCAAGAAGTTATTTTCAACAAAAAAAACATACGTAATTAATTATTTAGGCTTATTATAAAAATAGAATGCAACAAATATCGTATTATAATTTTATCAGGTACACGAGTTAAAAAAAAAAAAAACTTTAAACGTATATGAGGAACTGGATCTTTATTTTTTGCATTCTTTCTGAGGAATGATATAAGATACTAGCTTTATAAACCCGGCGTTGCACGGGTGTACCCTTAATAACGGTGATTTTTTTTATGTAAACATTTATTTTATACCAAATGATCCCTTCTCCACTGGTCAGCTCTCCGTTGGTATATTATAATTTCCTCCCATTCTATTATCAGCAATAATTTTAAAAAAGAAATCCGATTGTATCCAGGCCCTTCTATAAGTTAGTTTCCCATAGGCCCTGTTTAAATTGCCAGAATAGCTGTGATATAATGGCCAGTTTCTCTTTGCCCCCCTACACCCGAAAATGCCCAAAAAGTGATGACCATTAAACTCCATATTCGACCAATCGGAAGAGCTGAGGAGCCCAGTCGGTAAAGGCGTTCGCCTTGCATGCGATAGGTCCCAGATTCGGGTCCGTACATCGTCAAAATAACTGCCGACCTATTAACGGCCGATGCAGCCAAAAATGTCCGGTGTCCCGCATACTACCCCGTATGGTGGGAGTGCATGTTAAATATTTTTCAAAGTCCCGACGCTACGTATGATGTTGTCCCTAAAAGTTGCATTGGGTGCCTAATCGGTTTGGGCTCGTCACCTGACTGTGGTTCTAAATTAAGACGTCCGTGGCCAATAGCCCTCGTGTATAGCTCTAGTGAGACGATAATTCAAACTAACCCTAACCCATACAAATGGATGCAAATAGCTACCTTACGTTAAATTTTCAACTTCGCCAAAAGCCGCTAATGCCAAAATTCAATCGGCCATTATATCATCTGCACCAAATTTCCAGTATCATAAACATAAAATACATACGCTATACGTAGAGAGAATCGACATTTCTTCAAAGTATTACTTATATCTAGAACAGTTATCGCGTTTACTGTCATCAGATATTGTAGCAATATCTTCATTTCTTACCATTTGTAAACATTAATTAAACTAAATTCGGTAACAAAAAGAATCAAAAGATTTAAATTCTATAAATAAAATAAAATAATGATATTCAAATACCAATCTCTACAAATTAAACTCACTGGTGAAACGAGCAATGATCTGACGTGTTTATACTTATTTTTTTCCGCTCCCCCCGATGCACAAACAGGGCTGAAACGCGCTGAAGATAGTTTTTTTTTCAATATATGAAAACGACAAAGTCTATAAAAAATTTAAGTTCGTAACAATGCAATTCATTATTAAGAAATAGAATATCGGCTCAACAAATTTGCCTTCCTACAAAACCCGCCGTTCGGGGGGTTTCGACATTTTATTCCAAAAAACCAAAAATCGCTAACCATTAAAAAGCTGACGCGCCATACGATTATTAAAAGAATATTTTTCCCCTAACAATTTGGTA
>JAFNEN010002905.1:0-13118 GCA_019343175.1 Oedothorax gibbosus
AAAACCGGTTTCTTTGAACCGGTTACAATTTAACTGGTATCTTTAGTGCTATTTAAACATGTTCGGTTTAACCAAATATTGAAAAAATAAGCTTTTGAAAACACCGGTTTTTTCCCCTTAAAAACTCTAGCATCAAGGTGGAACATTTATAATGGTGTGGATGGAATTACGTTGATGAGACATACTTTTTGTCGTTTTTGAAGAGGTGACTATCTCTGCATTGTACTAAAGTGCAAAAAAGAAAAAAAATGTCGCTATTTTGTAATTTTATATGGGAAAGACTGCACTTTTCATCTAGAAAATCGGTCAATGCATGTCTCTAAATAAACGAATTCGTGCCAAAACTTTAAGGTGATGGATTGGTAGGCATTCGGTCTGTATTTAGAGATGTTTAATTGTACATTTGAAGCAAATATGATTTGAATAAAGATTTAAAGTGGCTATATTGTCTGTTTGGAGTAAAAATTAAACCAATATAGTTATTAAATATATTTGGTTTACAGGATATCATGTTTTTTTAATTTATCATATGAAAAAAATATAATTCATCAATAAAATTGCAAAATTATGCCATTACTTTAAATTAGCATATCGTATTTGTGTCTAAACTTTTGCATCGTACAAATTTTTATTTTATGAAAAAAAATTTGTTATAGCAAATCAAACAATTATGTTTCGATTATAGCATTTCAAAATATTTATTTAATATGTTTAGGGGTGTTTTGTAATTCTACTATCACAATTCTAAATTTTACAGCTAAATTTCGCCATTGTCTAAACTTTTACATTGCAGTGTATTCCTATATAGCAAAGCATACAGGTTTTCAAAGATTTTGAATTATTATACAAATGGTTTGCTTTTAGTAGTCTGCAAGTTTTGATAAGTAATTTATCGGATAACATAATTTCTGTTATTATATAATGAGCTTTTTCATATATATGTATTTTTAATAGTTACTTTTTTGCAGACAGTTGCAGAACATCCCCAAAATGACATTCCCTGTATTTTGGGTAGAAATTGTAAGTTAATCTTTGGAATGGTTAAATGCTATATAAAATTAATAAAATTTATCAGTGACAGGATAAACTTTAATTTTTTTTTGTAGTGTTATATATTATATAAATAGTTTATTTTGATAATATATTTATGGGGATCTGAAATTATTTTGTAATTTTAAATCTTCATAACTCCATAGATTAGATATATACAACTAAATAGACTACTAAATGATGTTATGTTATATCCAGGTTTGTCTTTATCCCTAACTGCCCTTTTTAAGTAGTCTATGAAGTATATATAAATGGATTTACCATACCTAGAAGCCTTTTTACTTCAATACACTTCATATCTACCATAGCACTTTATGTCTATTGTAGGATTCATATTATGTAATTAAGTAATGTCCATCCTGATTTGTTTGTTACTTTAAACAGGCATTTACATTAACTGATGACTTGGCTGATGTATTTAAGACTAAGATCTACACACCAAAAACCATTGCATTTACATTCATTTTTGGAATGATGGGACTAGGGTGCCTCATGTGGATCACTGCCTTAGGTTTTATGTACTATACAAGACAACAAGAGAAAAAGGTGTGTTTTAGATATTACTTTTTTTATATATTACTTAATGTTATGAATATAATTTTTTCATGATAATCAGTTTGATAATTGAACTGATTATTAGATAACTAATCTTATTAATTATTGTAACTGGTATTATTAACGATCAACTGATGAGGTACGCAAGGAAGAAACCTATCTTTGGATTGTAATTTGTCATAGCATAGTGTAAGGCATGCCACGAGACTGTAGTTGTACTGTATGTTTTGTTTCACTAGATTTGCGTCTGTTATTAAATTTTCAACTATGAAATCATCATAAATCAACTATATTTTTTTACATCATTTTTGTTTAAAAGAAACAGTAACCAAGAAATGTAATATTTATTTGGTAATTTTTATAGCTAAATAGTTGAATAACAAATTAAACTTAACTGTGAAATGAAGTATATTCAGTCACTCAAAGAATGTTAGCAGTTGAATTTAAACCATTATTTCTTTGATTTTGGAGATTTAATTTTATCGTGCCTGTGGAATAGCTTAATTCATATGTCAATGTGACTAAATAAATTTGCTATTATTAATTGTGCTTGGAAAAGTTAATCTTATCATTTAATAACTTTTGTGCAAGGTATATCAAAATTGAGCTTTAATGTGTCGTAAAGTGCTGCTAATAAAATTAATCACCAGTTTTCGCATTTTATGTGTGGCTGCTTGCATAAAAAAATAGCTTTCTAGGTAAAAGTTGTACAAGATAGTGATTTTAGTTAATATTGGTTAGTTATGTAATTGTCCTTAAAAAAATCATTTTTATGAATAGTAGTTCTAGAAAAAAATACACGTAGATTAATTGTAATTTGAAATCTATAGTCCAGGGTTCATTTAGATAATTTTTCAATTTATTTTCCTAGCAACTTGATGCACGAAACATCCAAATCCTGATTAAGAATAATGCCCAAAACTATTGATTACATTGCCCATACTTTGAAGTCCTAATGTACCTTTTATTGGATTTGTTAAATGTGTAATCCAGGCAAAACTCTTAACGATTTGGTTAAAACCACTGCTCATACAAAATTAAGTTTAAATCCTTTATAGTCGGGAGTATGTTTGGTCTATAACCTTTCATCTAAGGGTACATTCAGTTAAGCAGCTAGAACAATTGTTGTGATTTTCTTCAGATCTCTCCACCCTCCACATTAGCCAAGTAGATACTTAATCCAGAGAAATGGATGATTGGAGTTGCTGTGAATCCTGGTATGTAATTCGAAAACAGGATAATCGGGGCACTTTTTTTAACACAGGCCTCCTGGTTTTGAAATTTAACCATACCCCCCTTTCCCCTTTTTTGGGTTTTTGATGGGTTTTTTTGGCAAGGGTTCTTTGGGCAAAGTACTTGTTTCTAAGGGGTTTTTTAATACAACTAAAAGGGTTTGGGAGTAACACTTCCCTTTGAAATAGTTTTTTTTTTTTTGGGTAACGACGCTATATTTTCTAGAAAGAAATTGTAACTTAGTTTTACTTTGCAGTAACAAAGTAATTAAAAAAATTTCGTTACTTCTCCGTCTCTCTTCACGGATTTTTTGGGAAAACGGGCCCCGGCATTAGGCTAAAATTTAATTTTTTTAAAATATAATTTAAAACAAAGCTGAATTTTCGTTTTTTAAATTTTTTTTCCAAAATTTTTCCAAAATTGTACGGAATGTTTCCACCAAAAAAACAATTTCCCGCCAAGTTGAGAAATATCCCCCAACTGCCCCCACGACTGGGGGGGTTTTTTTTCAGCAAAAACCCGCCAACAGGCGACCTTCTAGTCGCGTATAAAAAAAAGGCACCTTGGCAAACGAGCGGCAAACGGTTTTTGCCCCTCATTTCTTAAAAATTGAGCAGGATTTTTTTTCACCCCCCAGACTCAACAAAATGATAGCTGCTAAAAAACGCGCGAAAACGCCCAAAACACCCTTCGATGACCTCCCCAAACCCCAATAACCAACGAGGGGGGTTTTTGTCCCTTCTTCCTGATGCGAGCGGCCCGGGAAAAGAATTTTTTTTCTGTCAATTTAGATGATTTTTGGACTTCATTTAAAGTATTCAGTCTTTAGATGAATCTCGACGTTAGACTTAAGATGAATATAAATGGACTTCAGTTAGAAGTAAAAGGGACCCCTTTAAAACTCCTTGGACATTAAAAGGTTTCCCTTTTTAGTTTTAAATTTAAAATGTAATAATCAAATAAAAAACTTCGCATGTTTTTCTAGTAAAACCGGCTTTTTGTAAATCAGGATATCAATCGACCCTTAAACGGGAAAAAAAGGTATTCTTTTTTATGTAAAAAAATTTTTGATCTTTGTATTTCTCTCTCAAAATATAATTTTTAATAAAATAATTAATTTTTAAAATTGTTTAAATTTTAAATTTAATATCGTTTTTTAGAAATTTTTTTGGTTTGAACCGGGGTTTTCCCAAAAAAAAAAACAAAACCCGCAACTAAAAATTTTAATGATTTTTCTTTTTTTTAAATGAGTTTTTTTCCCTTTAAATTTAATCTTTTTTTCCAAACTGTAAGGGCAAACCACCCCCTAACCTTTTTACCCCAGACAGATGGGGGCCGGGTTTTGCGAAACCATTTATGTTTTCTTAAAGACCGTAAAAAATCGTGTTTTTTGGGAGAGATATTTTAAATTAGGTTTTGTTTTTTTGTTGGTATATTAAATTTTGGATTGTGTGAAAATTTTGAATGTAAACTCCCTTTTTTTAAATGTTGGGTGAGTGTTGATGGATGGATGGGTGAAACTTTGTGTAATTGGGTTTGCAAAGGGGAAGTGTTTGCTCAAAGGGATCCAGTACTATTATTAATATAGCTTTTTGTTTTAAAAGTTGTTTTTATGTTATGGGGCTTAAAAAATGGGGTCAAAAACGAATAGTAAAAAACTTGGTGTTGGGGTTTCCCTACTCGTTTTTTTTGGGATAATTTTTTGTGTTTTGGGGTTTTTTTTAAAAAAAAAGTTAAAACATGTTTCGGACTAAGAACAAAGGGGCGCCGAAAACCCCCAAAAAGAAGGACACAAACCGCCCAAAAACAAAAAATAATGCACTGAACAATATACTGGGTAAAACAGACCCCGACCAAACTAAAAAACCCAGTCAGATGATCCGGGAAAAACACTAAATTCCGGAGCCTAAATAATCCCCCCCCTAAGCGCAAGTATCCAGAGGGGCGCGCCCGCAGACAATTTTTCCAACCTGTCAAGGCAGAAAAACAACGATACCCCACCTAAATAGCGAAAAAACGGGTGGGTTTAGGGGCCACTCCCTTTCAGCTCTTGGGGGGGTCATTTCGAGGGGGAACCCAAAATTTGGGCCTTTTCTTTTTTCAACAGCTTATGAAGTCGCACAAATCTGGGAGGGGCAAATTTTCCAAAAACTTGCGGCCCTTAAAAAAGCAGACTTAAAGGTAAGGGGCGTTGAGCTTCTTTCTTTCCGAAAATGATTTTCCCTCCTGCAGGGATTACGAAGGGGTTTTAAAACAAAATTTAAACCAGATTTTTTCTCAAGTGATTTTGGGTTTGGGTTTAAAGCCCCAGATAGCATTCAAAGAAATAAGACAATGGACCAATAAACCAGTTAAGGCTTTCCCCCCAAAATTGTTTTTGGGAAATCAAATAATTTCTTGGGTTTCCCGCAAATCATACCCCCAAAAAAAAAAAATATGATGGAAAAAGTGCGCTTACCCCAAAATTTGTCATTTTAAATTTTTCCCAAACAACTTCAGTCTAAACGTTTTTAAAATTTAAACCCACAATTTTTTGAAGAGGCAAAAAAAATTTGGGCGTCAAACAGTCAAAGACCCCAAATGATACGAGGGAAAAATTCCCAAAATAAATAATATAAAAGGCTTAACAATGGGGGGGCAGAAAACCCCCGAAATTCTGACACAACAAATGAGTCAATTAACAGTTAAACCCGGGCTAGCAAAAAATCTAGGACAGGAAAAAATATTAAAATGTTTTTTTCCTGTGGAAAATGGGATCATTTGGCGATAATTGCGATTCTCCCAAACATCAAAACAAAACGGTCAAGGAAACTCAAAAAAACAGGGGGATCAAAAGGAAACGCATTCCGCGGTAAAACCCAATGGGGAAGATATCGGCACATAATAGATTTCAAAAAAAATTTTTCCCCCAAAAATAAAAATTTGGTTTTCCCAAAAAATGAACGTAAAAAACAACGGAAATTTTATTATAATCGACAAAGTCGAGGAAATTTTAAAGGGGGAAAACACACAGCAAAATACCCCAATATGAACTCAAAAACGCCCTAGAGACGGGGGTTTAATAGGAAAAAATAAACCCCCAAACGACAGTTAACCCCCAACAAATTGCAAAAGACCATTTTTTAGCAATGGGGGGGGCCTTCGAAAACACAATAACCCGGGCCCCCAAAGGGGAGAAATAACACCCGCGAGCGGAAAACCAGACTCCTACTGACCAAAAACCTACTAGGGGGGAAATGTCATTTGTTCCCAAAAAAAAACCCCCACAGTTTATGCATAAAAACACCCTTTCCCTATAATTAAAGCAACAACTGGAAAAATAAAATTTTAAACGTTTTTAACAGACACTGGATCTCCAAAAAATGTAATTAGTCCTTTTTTTATTTAAAAAAAATTAAAAACGCCCCTAAAATCAAATTTTTTTTGCAAAGGGAGCTGCCAATTTTTTAACTATGACGGGTGAACAAATCGACTAAAATTTTGTGTAATAAATTAAAATTTTGCCATAGGAAATAAAAAAATCACACATAAATTTTTTGGGTGACGAGACACCCTTTTTCAGCGTCAAAAAATGAGGGGTTTTTTGGGGGAAAAATTTTTTTTTAAAAAAGTTTAATCCCTAAAATTTAAAATTTAAAAGGGTGGATACATTCGTTTAAAATAATACAAAAGCCCCCAATTTTCCAAAACACAAACGAACCCTGATAAAATTTAAATAACATAAAAACTTGGGATTTTTCCGGTTTTCATTAAAAAAAAAGGTTAAAATTAAACCAGCACACGAAAAAATTTGGTTGAATTATCATTGCGTAATAAAAACCTTCCCGAAGAAACACAATTTTTTTTTTGACCAAAAAATTTAAAAAAATGGCCTAGATTTGGGAAAAGTTTCAGTCACAATAGTCAAAATAACGCAATTAGGGTAATTTTTTCCCTAATAAAAGTTAAAAAAGGGTTGCGCAAAACCCAAAAAAATAAACTTGGGTTTTCCTTTCAAAAAAAATTTTAAAATTTATACATGATATGCCCAAAAAACAATACAAAACAAGTGAACTTAAAAACTGCTGGGTAATGACAAAAAACGGTTTAAGAGAAAAAAATTTTTTTTTTTTTTTTTAAAATATTGACGACTTCGTTTTTTCCCACATTGTTTCCCTGATGAAAAAATAATCTTTAAATTTTTTGGTGAAAAAAAAAAAAAATTTTTTTTAAAAAAATTCTCAAAAAAAACTTTGGGGACCACAGTTTTTGAAAAGGGCCCCCGAAATTCTTAAACTGGGACCCTTTCCAGAGCATCTAACCCTTTTATAGCATACCTTTTTTGCCAGGGCACAAGACGCTAAAATCTCCTAAATGTTTTTTGGGAGGCAGGCCTGAAAACAACAAAAAAATTTCAAACTACGCAGCCCCGGTCTTTTCGTAAAAAGCGCTCTTCCAACGAAAATAAGTCACAAAGAAGGGGCCCTGCGTTTAAAGAAAAATGACTGAGCCTTTTTAAAAATTGCTTTCACTTTCCCTTTTCCGGGTCAAACCCCTAGATTTTACTGACTTTTTTATAAAAATTTGGGTGGCGAAAAATATTTCAGAAAACCTTTAAAGATTTTAAAAGAAGTTTTATGCAATTAAACCTACCAACGGATATGAGAGAAAAATTCGCTTTTTCGAGCTTTTTCCCGGAAAATTTCCCAAACATAACCCGCCTTGCTAGGGGGTTGGTGAAATTTCCCCCTGGTTATTTTCTAACCTAATCAACGAATTTTCTTAAAGCGGGGGGAAAAGGGTTTATATACTGGTATTTAGATGACTATCTTTTGTCGGTAAAACCCCTACCGGGAGGGCGAACGCTAAAAAAGTGTTTGATGCTTTCAAGAAAAATAAATACAATCCGCCAAAAAAAGGAAAATTCATGCAAACACCAAAAAGATTTTTTGGGGTATAATATTTCACAAAACGGAATACAACCAAAAGATAAAAAAATAAAAAAAATTGTTTTTCCCCCGAACTTCCAAAAAACAAAAAAAACAATTTAAAAACCTTTTTTTGGGGCCCCATGTATTTTTTACAGGGCAAATAATTGCTAATTACTCCCGAGATAGCGGGTTTTCCTAAGCAAATGAAAGTGAAAAAAAAACTTTTCCCTTTGGGAAAGAAAAAAGGGAAAAACACTTCAACATTTACAACAGAAAATTTTTGGACCGCCCTATAGCTTTTGGGAGGGCCCGGGCTTTAATAAAAAATTTTTCTTAATTACGGGTGCAAGCAAAACCCCGATAGCGGATATCTTGCCAATAATTTCGATAAAACGTTAAAACCATTGCTTTTTTTCAAAAACCCTTTCGAAAAAACACAAATAAATACCCCGCTATAAAATTGGAAATTTTTTGCTATTGTGGGGTCGGGTTTAAAAACCCTTTAAAAGGGAAATTTTTGTTTGAATGAAATTTACAATATTAAAATGACCATAAATCCTTAATATACACAAGAAGCTCCAATCCCCACCTCTATAATATGTAAAATTTGGGTCCTGTAACCTTTCAAAAATTTTTAAATTTTCAATTAGACATTACCGGCAAGGAAAAAAAATTTGCTTGGGTTTTTTTTGTCCGATACGAAATGATAAATCCATGCCAGATTTTGAAGTTAAAGTCAACAGCGTGGATGGAAAAAAAAAAACAAGGGCGAAGGAATCGTTTCCTTTGGGGGTTAAAACCCGGGCCCCTGAACAGAGCACCTGAAGGTGATCCAAACAAAAGGACGACCCGAGGTACCCCCTTGGGCCCAAACGAAAGAAACCATTGTCGGTCGAAAGTTCCCCTTTTGGGCAGTTTTTTTCAGGACGAACAAATACGAAACCAAAATTAAAATTTACAGAACGATAATTTGTCGTTTTAAAAAAGTTATCTTGAAAACTATGTGGGGGCCCAAAAACGGGCTTAGTGGGTTCGGTTGGTCCCGTTTAAAAAAAAAGGAAAAAAAATAAACTACAAATTTAAAAAGTTTTCCGGGCGTGCCCAAAAAATTTACAATTAAGAGTTATTTGAAGAATTTATTTAAAAAAAAACCCCCCTCAGGTATTGAGAAAAGTTTTGGTTTCCTAAAGGGAAAAAAAATTTTTTCTTTAAAGGGTGTTTTTCAAACTTAAATCGTACATATTATCTTGTTTATCAGTGTTTGGGCTAACAAACCTAGGGCGACCAAAATCAAACCCCTAGGTAATTGGGGCCCCCAACCAAAAAGGGTACTTTTAAAATTTTTATATACGGGGGCATTACTTTGGGCCAAAATGGATAATGGAAAGTACGTCTTAAAGTTTTTTAGACTCCTTTTCACGTTTTTTTTTTTTAAGCCCACTTTTGACAAAAATTTTGGGGCCCAGGCAGTAAACTAAAAAAATGGTGTTTATTGTAAAACATATGGGCCCCCCGGAATACTTAATCTGCGATAATGGCAACCCCAAATTTTCCCCTCCAAAATTTTAACCCTTTTTTTTGGGGAATCATTTGGTACAAAAAAATACCATTTTAACTTTTCGGGGCCCTTTTTAAAAAACCCGTGGAAAAGCGCCCCCGCCAAATTAAAGTCGCACTGCCCAAATTTGGGTTTTTTTTTAGAAACCCGCGGGTTTAGAAAAAAAGGGCCCCCCAGCTAGCTAAACTTTTTATAATGCGTCAAAAAATCCCCAGGGTTTGGGGAAAAATTGTCCATACTTTTTATTTTTTGGGGAGGGAAAAAAACAAATATTTTACCCACTGATTGAAAATTTCGCTAAAAAAATGAATACACGTTTTCCAAAAATATCTTTAAAAAATTAAGGAAAACTAACGCGGGATTTTAAAAAAAAGCCTTTTCCCAAAAAACAGTTTTATATTTAAAAGAAAATTGGGAAAGCCAAACCCGAGAAAAAATCGTGAAAAAGTCATTTCCCAAAAGGGGGATTTAGTATATGTAAAAAAACCCCGGCGGGTTTAAACACAAAATTTGAGGGCCCATGGCAAATTCTGGCCCTGAAGTCCCAAAAAATACAATACAGATTTCCCAACGGGGTTTGAAAACAATTTTTTCTCAACTGCAAGAACAAAGCTAATAAAACGAAACCGGGGACCCTTCGAAAAAGCAATTTGGGAACAAAGAAAGATAAAATTGAAAAAATTTCAAAAAAAAAACCGAAAAATTAAAATTAAAAAAAAATAAAAAATTTAAAATATGCAGGGTATGCAACGACAAAATTACGTCAAAAATCTCAGCGAGAGATATTAAAGGGAGAAAAATCAAAAAACGGGCACAGAAGGGTAACCGGGGGAAAAGGAATTTTTTTTTCTTTCTCATCCCAACAGCTTTTTTAAAGAGATGACATTTATTTTCTCGTTTTTGGGCAAAACATTTCTTTTTTGTTTTCTTGATTTTGGTTTTAATGCATGAGTGTAAGGAAATATAATGAAAGGGTTTTAATTAAGGAACATTCTGTCCCCGGGAAAACGTGATTAAAAAAATTTTATATAAAATTTTGGGTATTTTTTTAGGTATGAACTTTGGAAATATTTTGTCCCAAAAAAAAAAAAGACAAAAATTTTTAAAAATCACCTCGGCTTTACTTTTTTTTTTCCCAAAATTCCAAACTTGTTTAGGGAAACCTTTTTTTGAGCAAAGCCTTTAAAAAATTTTTTTATTTGGAAAAAAAAATTTTTCCCCGTTTTTTTGAAAACTTTCTTTTTTTAAATACGCTAAGTTTGTCGAATTAAAAAGATTACTGGTTTAAAAACTTACCATCTCATAAATTTTTATTCGGAAAAGGTATTTCTAAAAAATTTTAAAATTTTAAAATTGTTTAAAAATTTTTTTTTAATTCTTCATCATGCAGGATTTTTTTTTTTTTTTTGAAGAAAAGCTTTTTTGTTGCTGATGTGGAAACTTTTTTCCCAAAATTTTTAAAGGGTTTTTTTTTTTTTTTTTTTTTTAGAGAGTGGTACAAATTATGAGACATTTTCTGATGAGTATCTTACAACCCCCTAACAAAAAGAACTTTTTAAAAACGAGAGATTAAAAAACCCCGTGGGGTGCTAATAAAAACTTTTCAAAAGACAATCTCACAGAGACTAATTGAAAAAACCCTCAACCATCAACAACCACAGTAAACGGAAGGGCCCGGGGGTCCCAAAAGAGGGTCCCAACCCTTTGTCGAGAAAAGCTTCACCCCACCCCACACGTCACAAACCCAATCACCCCATGGAGAAGAGTAAAACTCCCACCCCCCCCCAAACTAAAAAAAACCCCCGGGGGGCAATGCAAACTAAAACCCCAAACCTTTCCCAAGCTGGATCTGGGGTTCCGGGTACCCTGGAAGATCCCGCGCCTGTCCACCCCGACCCAATACAGTTTCAGCAAAGGAGTTGTAAAAAACGGGGAAAGTCCGAAAGAAAAACCACCAGATGTCCTTTTCCCCCCAAAAAAAAACACGCTGTTCAAAGCGCCTTTGGGTTGGTCCCACCTTTAAAAACATCCCGGGGGCGATCCCTCCCTTTGTCCGCTGGAAGACCCCCAACCAAAAGCGAACACTGGGTGTCCCACAAAGGGGGTACTGACCGCCCTTCCCCCGACAAAAAAAGACCAGATGGGGTGACCCCCTCTGATTGGGGTCCCAAATTTCTCCTGCTGCCTGAAAGGGTGGCCTCATTAAAATTCCCGTCGATTGATCCCCACTCTTAAACTTTGCGGTTTTGGTTTTGGGAGCGACAACAGGGTGAAGATCGCCGTGTTCCCGTGCTTTCCCTTTTTTAAACAAAAGGGGAAACCCAAACAAAAAATTCTACAATGGGGGGAAAGTAAAAAAAATTTTTTCATAAATTTTGGGTTTGGGGCACGTCCTCATGGGTGTTAAAGAAATAGTGAAAGTTTTTTTTTTTTTTTTTTTTAGTTTGTCCCAAATGTGAAAGGGGGGCATACAAGTGCATTCAAAATTTCCCCCCAAAATTTTTTTTTTTTTTTCTTTTTTTTGACGGAAAAGGGGGGAGAAAGTGACGGGAAAGTTCATCCACCACAAAAAACAACTTCGGGCCCAAATTTTTAGCAATAGTCGCCAAATTTTCCCAACGAAATGGGGGGGTTTTCAGCAAAAACCACGCCAACAGGCGACCCTTTAGTCCGTATAAACAAAACCCCCTTTGGGTAACGAACCGGCTTTTGTAAATCAGGATATCTCGACCCTTCACTGGGAAAAAAGGGATTTTTCTATGTCAAAAATGTTGATCTTGTTGTCCTCTCAAAAAATAATTGTAATAAAATAAATTAAATTTTAAAAATTTTTTAAAGTTTATTTAAAATCGTCTTTAAAAAATTTTGGTTGAACCTGGGTTTCTAAAAAAAAACACAACGCCCCCCCCCCCCCCCCCCCCCCCCCCAAAAAAAAAAAAAAAAAAAAAAAAAAAAAAAAAAAAAAAAAAAAAATTTTAACTTTTTATTTAAGAACTGAACAGTTACTTTTTTTTTTTTATAACTGTTACTTTTTAGAAGTAACTTTCCAGTCCTGCAATTAATACAAATTTTATCAATGGTTCTGGGGTCTTTCCTTTAACCTATGTGCTTCTGTTATTAGGATTGTATGCAACTAATAATGTTTACTTCGTAAAGTTGAACTTGTGTTTGTAAGGGGATGTTATAGATATTTGCTGTGAACCCTGTTGAGGTGAATGGTCCATTTAAGTCACTCTAACACTAATACCTTGGTTCAAATTATAACAAACTAACAACTACTTTATTTTCACTCAAATTACTAAAACAAATAGGTAAAGAAATTGAAATTGTGTAAAGTTAACAATGTTTAAATAAGTTAAATAGAATTCATAAAATTATTTATACTCATGCTAATACATGGCATAGTTGTTTTGAATTAGTTAAGATAAATTATTAGAGATGAGATATAATAATTCACTGACAATAAATTTAAAAAAATTAATGGGTTCAAAACAATTATTTTTTCTACGGTAATGGAAGAGTGGTGGAAAGTCTGTTCTAAGATATGTGTTTGGCTTAGGTTTCTACGCACAATTTTTTCTTACATTTTTTTGCATTTTTCACGAGTACCTTAGGAAAATTATAAAGTAAATGATTTAAAAATTGTAAAAAGGGAAATAATTTTTTTCTTTTCAGGGAAACATCTCATCCAACCCAGCATACTCCGTTTTTGAATTGAATCTCTCGTACAAATTTTAAGACTATCAAAAAAAAATTTTGTTTTTCACAAAGTTATAGTATCATTTGTAAAAACCATGCATTTTTTTTTGTAC
>JAFNEN010002906.1:0-13941 GCA_019343175.1 Oedothorax gibbosus
CAAAATGTTTTATCCATGAGAGTTTAGAAAAAAGAGACTCAACAGAGAAAAGCATACGTTTAATTTCAGGAAAAAATTCGCAAAACGAGAGGCGAATTTCTATTTTAAATTTTAAATTATTCCCAAGTTTTTGGACTTTTACTTACAGCCCATCTTACTGATTTAAAACCCTTTTTTTAAAAAAAACAGATTAAAATATCTTTTAAATTTTTTTTAAACCTAAAAATAAATTGGGTTTCTACATTTGCTTTTCCCAAAATTGAATGTTTTATTTAACAGAAAGAGATTTCAAAAAAACCTCTATTCCTTCCTCGTCAGTAAAAAATATGTATACACAAGGGATGTTTTTCCTCGTCGTCTTATCTAAAAAACTAAGAAATTGGTAAAACCATTTAAAATTTTTAATTACTTTTTTTTAATATCATTGAATCATTAATTTACCCTAATAAAAATTTTTTAATAATTTACATTGAATTTTTTGTTACGGGAAATTTAAATGCACCCACCCCAGTCATCCCAAAATTACTCAGTAATAATTTTTATTTGAAACACTTTCTAACAAAATTTCTAAAATTAAAATTTAAAATGATTTAATTGCATGATATGAAATTTAAATGACATTTTAAAAAAAAACAAAAAAGAAATTCATTCCAATTTAGGGGATAAGAATAATTGACAAAAAGTCATTTTTTTCGTATGTTTGAAGTTTTGAATTTTATTCATAGACTAGAAAATTTTTTAACCGTTCTTCGCCGGAATAAAAAAATATAAAATAGATTCCAAATATGTGTACCTTTAAAACCCTGTTATAGAGCTAAACTTTTTGTTGTTTCCGCTCGTTATAAATTTAAAAAATCCGTTTATTGCCTTAAAATTCAAAAAAAAAATACCTTATAAAATCCTCATAAATTCATCCCCATTCCCTCTAATACATAAAACCTTTTAGCTCTTTGGGGCGCGTTTTGGGAAAAAATTTGGCGAAAAAATAGATATCTCCCACACCCATTATACAGTTCTAACACAGGACCTTCAACAACCGACCAGCTATAAATTATTTATAAAAAAATTGCCTATTTGGCGAATTTTAGTTAATAATTGGCGATTTTGGGCAAACGTATTTGGCGAAAAAATAAAGACATGAAACACTAATAGCTCTAGTGCGATGGCCCTTTTAATTAACCATCATAGTTCAGTAATAGCTTAACTATACATTTATTGTTTAAATATGCATACATGCAGTCAACAGAAAAATCAATGAAAAAATCATCAAATAAACCCACAATAAAATCCGGGAATAAAGACTGGCGGAATTACGTCACTTGAAACATGTAAAATTATTTTTCAAATAATGAATTAAATTTTTATAAAGTAATGCAAAAGAAAAAAATAAACTTTTTAAATTTTTAAATGTTTTCGTTAAAAGTTTTATTTAATTTTTTCAGCCGATGGCATCAGGAAAGAGAAAAAAAATGATCGGATTTGAGCGAAAGTGGTGTATTTTTTTCAGAAAATTCGAATTTTCTTCAAAAATGGAACAAATTGAAAAAACTAAGCCTCAGGGGCCCACGTTAGAAATTAAAGGGAATCTATCTTAAAAATTTCGAATTTCTGAGGGCATTATAAGTAGGTCTTTTACGACCGATAACAGACACACAGACAGACAGACTCTTTCTTTTATTATTATAGATATCATAATTAAAGTATTAGATTGGCTGATCACGTGACCTCCAATGCTAACGACGGGACGGGCATGGAGGATTTTTAAGGGGAGGAAATTTGTCAAGCAAAAATGAGATTTCTGCTTATGTTTATCTAAATAGAAAACTAATACCATGGTCTTATGAACAATTTATGTAAGATAAAGTACGTTAGACGAAAAAGGAATTTAATATCTTAAAGTTAACGTTTTTATGTTCGGAAAATGAAAGTGTATCCACCAAATCGTCGTTAAAGGGTAAACACACTAATAAACTTTATATTTTAGTCTCTAAATGAAAAAAAAAGCGATCCGGGTCATTGTGGAGAAGAATTTTCCGCTACTCTTCTGGTATTAAAAATTTTAGTGAAAAAAGAAGCGTGTACTGGAATCTTTCTTTTAAGTTGACTATTTTTTTTACAATTAGCTCTTCATTTATTTTGCAGTACCAAGGTGTGATGAAACCACACCAAATCAATTTTACTTCGAAGATTATTGCTATAGTTTTGTTGGCACTCCACATACGTGGCACCGCGCTGAAGAATATTGCGAAAATCAAGGCTCCAAGTTAGTTTCCATTCACAGCGTTGAAGAAATAGGATTTTTACTGAGAATAGTAAGTTGGAATGTGTCACATATGATATTGTATTGTGGACGGTTTAAATGAGGGACGCAACATTCCTGCTGTCTGCTTTAAGGTTATGATTGTACATATGTACGATCATAATATAAACAGAGCGGAAGTCGACACCAGAGCTGGAACCTAATGCAACTTTAAGGGAACTGTAAGGACTTAAAAAGTTTTGCATTCTGAAAAATTTAAAGATATTTCTTAAATTTATAATCCCACTTTATAAAACAGAATTCTATTTATCGAAATTGGTTCGAATATTTTTAAAATTTTCATTAAATAATTTTGCAACAAAATATTCGAAGCGAATTGAATCATAATTACAAATTTGAGAAAATTTCAAATCTTTTCAATTGAGAAGTTTCAAATCTTTTTCCTAATACAAATATTTTCTTAAAAAAGATTTTATAATTTAGAAAAATTTTAAGGTAATTACCAACTTTGTATTTATGATTCAGTTTGAGTTACGTTCTGTTATGACAGGTCTACGACGCTAAAAGTGCCATCGGAAATCGCATATGGATTGGTCTGAACTCCTTAAGAAACGGAGTTTTGAGGTGGACTGATCACAGTCCAGTGGATTTCACTTTCTGGAATGAAAACGAGCCGAATAACATGGGAAATACAGAGAAATGTTGCAGTATGTACGTAGGAAATGGTAAGTGCGGCAAACTCCACGTTTGGGCTCTTAATTTGATGAGGCATGTGCGTGTGACATGGTGCGTAAAGCTCGTTGTAAACGAAGAGACTGGGTCCGCAGGACTTACTTTTATTCTTCTCCTTGATTGGTAACTTTTTAAACCCTGTGCCCCTTTCACATATAAGCTTCAATCAAGGAGAAAGAAAAAGCTTAGCTCAGTTCGTGTATGTTCGTGTAACTGTTTTTTGGACCAGTTTATTATATATTGTGTATTATTCTTTATATATCTATACATCTTTATATATTGAGACAAAGGCAATGTTTATGCAAATATTTCTTATGCAATATTTTCGGAGAGGTATGCAGCATATTATATCGGTGATGCAAGGTGATGGCAATAAAGAGAAAGTCAGGAATTCAGATATGAATTTCAACATATACTAAGAACGCATCAAATCTTTCATTCAAAGTGATTTTTTACGTCAAGGTTAAAAGATTTATACCTTCCATAATATAAATGTTAATGTTTTTATGTCTGACCTCAAAAGTACAGTTTTTAATTTAAAAAAAAAAGTACAAATAAATTACATTTGATGGACTTCAGCGTTAACGTCTGCTGATATTGTTTTCTCTGAGAACAGTTTTTTTTGACCAGTTTATTTCCAAAACATGTAGATCCCCCTGAACAAAAGTAGTCCAATTGGCAAACAGACATACCTTTAACTATGTATCGATAACTATATGTGTCCATAGACTATGTTTCATCGAAGGTATCCTAAATAGTCTATGAGCCATACCGTTTTTCTAAGCAGACTCTTCTACTGTCCTTGGCCAAAGTAAGGGAGCATCGCTTTCAATACACTTATGCTATGCGACATTCTAAGTATTTTCTGTTTAAAGGTGTGTGGAATGATGATATTTGCAATGAACCAATGGGATTTATCTGCAAACAGCCTAAGAATACCAGTGACACATTTCTTGTACCCAGCACACCCGATCCTACCATTGGCAACTGCAAGAAAGGATGGTACGATCACCGTAAGTTCTTATTTACCTTAGTCCGTTAGTCCTTATTTATACAAATTGTAAAGCTAAGAAAACGCAGACATAAATGTAGCTAAATATGTGCATAAAAATTAATTTTGAAAAGCCAATGTTTTGAAAGCCAAAAGCCAAAGTGTTTATTTTATCAAAAGCATAAATGTTTACGGAATAAACTATTTATACTTTTTATCTATACGTCTAGACAGATGCCGGCCTACTTGACTGTCTGTGTCTATTATAACTTCCGTTTTTTCCCATCCTATTTTTAATTTTTTTTAAGGTACGATATCAGTGGGGTTTTCTATTTTCTATCTGTCTGTCCTTATTTAAAGATTTTTTTACAGCTTTAAATTACAATAAAAGTAGTTTATTATAGTTTCTTTAGGACTTCTTATTAGAATTATCTTTTAGAAACTAACTGTGCATTCCTAAAGTATCCGTAAGAAAGTGTTCTAAAATTATCATTTTAGTAATTATAATTTTTTATTTTTAACATTTTTAATTATATTTACGAATAAAATTTAGTTTTAAGCTTTAAGTTTGTGTTTTAAACTAACCGATTTTTTGCCACATGCGACTCGGTACCAAAATTGCGTAATGGGTGTTTTGTTAAATAAAATATCTGTAACTAATATTTTTTGGTTTGTTGTGTTTCTTAATAGATGATCGATGTTATTTGCCAGTTGGTTACGTGAAAAAGAAAAGAGAAATTGGACAGAGGCTTCTAGTTTTTGAAAGCCAAGGTGGCCAACTTGTTTCCATTCGTGATAGGAGAGAACAAGGTTAGATTTTATAAACTAATAACTGAGGCCGGATTTAAAGAGTATGTTGCACTTAGGTTAACTTCATTTGTTAACTTCTTTGAGTCTCCACTGCATATCACTTTAGCTTAAGGGGTAATGGGCGGGGTCTCCAAAACAAATTGCCTGTGTGTTAATCCAATGGAAAAAATAATTTTGAAGGCACATTTCTTCCACATTAGAAAATTGGCTCGAATATTTTGTTGAGAAATTATTTATCGGAAATTAAAAAAAAATATATTCAAACCAATTTCAAAAAGCGGAATTATAGAGACCTTTAAGCCAAATGCATTTATCATATAAAAAACCGTTTGTAAAAATATTCTATACAGCTTTAGTAATTTGGCATAGAAAATTTTTTCTTTTGGAAAAACTGAGAGAATACTTCTGTTTGGAGACCAGGTTATCGTCCTATTTCCCCCTCAAAAGCTTGTTGATATTCAAAACATATGAAAATTTTTAAATATTTTTAAAAAAAATTGTTTTAGTTGATTTTCCAAAAATAAAAATTTCCCCAAACTTTCTTTTCCTAATTTCCGGTAAATATTACCAAAGTGCCCCTTTAAAAATGGTTTAAAAACAATCATGTTTATTCCCCCTTTAGCTTTTTTTTAACAACGTTTGAAAAAAATCGGAGCTGAACGGGGTTTTGGTTAATTTATGTTTTCAAGTTAATCTAATACATTTCATAAATAATCTGATTTATTAAACCATTTTTTTTGGCCCCATTAAATTTTGTATTTTTTTTCATGTGTTTTTTAAATTTCATGAAGTTTATGTAAAAACAACATGATTGACTGGTTTTTCCCTGTATTATGTAATGACTATACTATATATCGGCGGCAGGCAATCAGTTTCATCTCTCTTTTTGTCGTGATGTTTATGCTCTGGAGCAGTGATTTTGGGGCGAGTGGGACGTCCCCTTTTTATTAACGTAAAATAATTTTTTTACCTTAAAACTTTTTTTTGCCTTTTTATTTTTATTAGTCCTTTTTAAAAAATTTTCGAGTGGTTTGGATAATGAGTTCGATCAAGCTCTGGAAATTTTTTTGGGCTGATATTTATGACTACCCAAAGGGTTTTGGGCCAGCGCGGGGCCCCAATTTCAGGAACAAATTTTTACGTTATACAAAAAGTTTTTGGGAAAATAATAGACAAAAGGCCGTATTCACAAGTTCGGGTTTACCCCCCGGGTTTTCCCCCCCGTTGGGGGAAAAGTCGGTTGGGTTTTTGCCCCAAATTTCCCTTTTTCAAAATCCCCCTTATGCCAAAAGGGGGGAATAAAAAGGGGCCCAATTTTGCTCTAGGGGGGTTTTCCCCCAAAAATATCGGGGGGTTTTCAGAGGGTTTTTCTCTGAAAATTTTTTAAAATCAAAACAAAAATTTTTATCATGTTCTTTTTTTAAACTGTGATTATAATTATTTATTTCTAATCCTTTTTTTAAATTTTCCCCTTTTTAAGATTGTTCATTGTAGAAGTAAGCATTTTTTAAAAAAAAAATTTTTTTAAAAATATTTAATTGGGTACAAAAAATTTTTTACGTAAGCCCCCAAATGAATTTCGTGGGTAATTTTTATTGTACAAGGGTTTTAAAAAAAAATTTTTAAAAATTAAAAAAAAACTGTTTTTTTAAAATTGGGGGGCTGCGGTATTTGCAAAAAAAAAATTTTTTTAAAAACCCCTTTAAAAAAAAATACAAAAACAGGGGAATTTATAACCATAAATAGTATTTGCCACTGTAAAAATAATTTTCGGTCAATAAATTTTTGGGGTTTAAAAAATTTTTTCATATAAAAAATAAAATTTTTTAAAAAAGGGATTTTTTTTCCCCTTTTTTTCCCCCAATTTTTCCCTTTTTATTTTTTAAAAAAAGTTATTAAAACTTCAAGTCATCCGGGATTAAGTTTATTTTTTTTTTGCTTCGCCCCGTTTTTTTTAAAAGGGGGGTCGGTTTTGGGGGGTTTTTTGGGTAAAAAATGTCGATTTTTTGTGTTTTTTTTTTTTTTTTTAATTGCTATGTTAGTTTTAAATTTTAAAAACCAAAATTATCGATTTCTTTTAGAAAATTTTAAATTTTTTTTAAAATTTTTTTTAGAAACTATTAATATTTTTTTCCCAAAAACCTTAATTTTCTTTTGGGGTTTTCCCCGAAATTAAGGTTTTTAAAAAATTAAAAAAAATTTCTCAAAAATATAAAATATATCAGCGTTTTTTGTTTTATTTTTTTTTCCCCCTTTAAAAGCTATTTGTTTTAAAAAATGGGGAAATTTTTAAAAAAAATCTTTTTCTAAATTTTAAAATTTTTTCTGCTACAAAAAAATTTTTTTAACAAAAAATTGGGGTTTTTTTTGGGTTTTTTTTAAAATTTCATTTTTTTAAAAAAAAATCACTGTAAAAATTTTTTTAAAAACTGTAAAAAATTTTTCAGTTTTTAAAATTTTTGACTATTTTAAAGGGGCAAACAAAAAAAAAATTAAAATTCCTGAAAAAAATTTTTTCCTTTTAAATTTTTAAAAAAAATTTAACCGGGCGAGATTAAAAACCCCCCCCACCCCCCCGAGGCATTGCGATCTGTCCACGATGCAAATAAAAAAAATGAGAAATATCTCCCATCAAAAAACAACGCCCCCGGGGGATTCCCCCCTTGGGGCCAATGAAGGGGGCCTTTTTTCAAAATCTGATTAAACCTGAGGAAGAAACCCGAAAAAATAAAAACCCAAAAAAACCCCCGCGGTTGTGAATACAAATTTTTAAAAACCCCCCCAAATTTTTTTCCTCGAGGTTAAAAGTTTTTTGGGGGTTTTTCTCCCCTACTTCTAAAATTGGGGAATACGGGGGTTTTTGTTTTTAAAAAGGAAAATTTTTTTTAGACGGGGCCAACAAAAAAGCCCCCCAAGAAAGGGACGGGGAGCAGGCCCCCATAGAAAATTTGGGGTTTAGAAAAATACGCGCCCCGGGGGGTAAAAATGTTCGGGTTATACCATGGAAAAAGGGTGTTGGCGGATTGTAGTTTGGGAAGAAAAATCCAATTTTTGGGAGATAGTGAAAAAGAAAAAAAGAATTTTTTTTCCCCGAGAACAATAAGGGTAGTTGGGTTAACCGATGATTTTTTTCTCATGCGGGAAATCAACCCAATTTGAAAAACATCGGTTTTTTTCGGGGGAAAGGTTTAAAAGAGATCTCCAACAAACTGGGAAGTTTCGGGGAAAAAAAAGCTATTCCAGATTGGTATCGGGGCGTTCCAGCTCATAAGATACCCTACCACCTGAATTAAATGGAATGTTCAAAGTATATATGCGGGGAGGAGAAGCTTTCAAATTTGATACCTTTTCTAAAGGACCAAAGTTGAAAGAGGATTTCTCGTCTGGAAGAGCCGAAGGATAAAGAAGTGTGGCTTAAAAAATTAAAACCGACTTTTACCGAAGAAAATCACCAACAAAAAATGCCAAAGAAGAATGAAAAAAACAGACAAGAAGCAAGCAAGGGAAAAACCAAGAAGCGTCAACAAAAGAAGAGCCCTTTCCACAGTCTCCCTCCAGGCCGAGGTCAGCGGGAAAAAAACCTCACCCAAGAACAAACGGGATGGAAAAAATTTTCGCCCTAGACACCAGGGCCCACATGAAAAAAGTTTCATCATAGAAGCAAACAGAGGGAAAAAGATGAAAGTTCAGCACTGGATCTTTGACACAGCTGCTACTTCCCACTTCTGTTTTTTCTAAGAATCTTTATCCCGACTTTGAATCTTTAGAAACAAAACCCCTGGCTGTAGCTGTTTTTGGGGGGTCACATGCCCATTGAAGGTAAAGGAAATGTAACTCTTCAATTCAAGAATATGGGTGAGTTTTAAAATTAACATCTCCGCAATGGGTTTTTATTCCCTAACTTGAGACAGAATTTAATTTTCCTTGGGACTTTTTAATTGGGGGGTAAAAAAAAAAAAAAAAAAAAGGGGCCCAAAAAAAAGGAAAAAAACCTTCTTTTGGGGGGGTTGGGGCAGAAAAATAAATTTTTAAAATGTTTTTTTTAGGGGGGTCGAAAATTGTTTTTAAAACCAAAAGGGGTAAAAGGCCTGTATTATGTCAAACCCCGTGTACCTAAACATTTGTCCCAGTTTTTTTAAATTATCAACAATCAAGTGTAAAAATATCAAAAAATAACTTTTCAACTTCTAGTGTAAATTTTTTAGATATTTGGCCCAAACGTTTTTTCACATATTAAGCAAAAATATTGTCAAACTAGTAAAAAAGAAAATTTTTAGAGGGTTTTCCTAACCCAAGTTTATAAAAAAAAGTTTTTGAGCCCCTGTAAGATTTGGGAAAAACGCGTAGGAAATCTTTTAAACCAATTGACCAAAAACGTCGAGTAAAACCCTTTGGGAGTTAAATTTATATGGATCTTTTTCGGGCCACTCGAGGAAACGGCAATTGGGGGTTTTTCGTTTTCTTCTTGGGCAATTTCCCCCGATGAATTTTCTCACGTAAAGTAACTGTGTATCCTGTTAAAGAAAAGAGGGATGTTTTTAAGTGTTTTTTAAAAGTTTTTCAAAAACCGGGTTTTAAAAAATATTTTTAATAAAAAAATTGTGATGGGTTTGAACTGCCCAAAGGATTAGAAATTTTGTAATCGCGAGTTTGAGGACTTATTTGGTGAATTTGGGATTCGTGCAGAAAAGCACCCAAAACGTACACCCCAATGCAAAACGGGGGTTCAAACGTTATAACTATACAAAACCAGATGGGAAACAAAGCCCTCTTAAATGACGCGGGCTAGGTAAAAAATTCGGGGAGAAACTTTTTTTTATTTCACATATACCTGGGAAAAGAGTATTCATGGGAGTCAAAAAGGTTTTCCCCCCCTTTTAACTGTTTGGTGGGGAAAAAAACCTTCCCTAAAAAAACTTTAAGGGGTTTTTTGGAAAATACTGCGTTTTTGGGTGTACCCAAGCAATTAAGAAAAAAACTTGACATGAGAACGAGAAAGGGAAAAATGGTGGGGACGCTCAAGGACTCGAGGTTACAGGGTCTGGGGGTTTCCCCCCTGAAAGGAAAATTTTTGAAACTATAAATGTAAACTTCAGTGACGAGGGTAGCAGTGGGGCAGTAAATGGGGGCCCTTAATTAAAAACCGTCAATATTTTTTCTGAAATGGGCTGACGAAAACTGATTTAGATTCAATTTCCCGAATTTTAAAAGCTGAACTTTCCCATGATGAAGAATCGTTTTATGAACCCAATTTTTAAAACCATGTCCCCAAGACCCAACCCGGGTATTTCGAGGGAAACGCCCCAAACCCTTCTCAAAAAGGGTTTTTTGGGCCCAGGGAAGCAGTTCCTAGAAGTAACAGTTTTTTAAAAAGATATTTTTTTATCATGTTGATGGTTCTAAAAAAGACTTTGTTTTCCCTAAAATGTAGAAAATTTTTTGTAAGGCCAAAAACAAATTCCCCATGATAAAAAAAAATTTGAATTTTTTTGTAAATAAACCCTTTTTCCAGGAAAAAAAAAATTAAAGAGACTAATATCACTAGTCATTAAATAGGGGTTTCTATTCCCAAATTGTTATAATAGTGCTATCAGGAAACCCCTAAGCTGAGAAATGGCGGGGGGGCTATTTGGGGGCGAAATTTTTGTAATGAAAATCGAAAAGTCCTTTTGGAATCTTTACCTAAAAAAAACCCCAAAAGTAGGTAATTGGGTTTCCGGGGGTTTTTACGATTAAACGGGATGAGGGTGGCAACATCGCCCGATATAAGGGAAAGTTTGGTCGCCCAAGGTTTTAGACAAACTAAAGGATCCATTATGATGAGGGGTTTTTTGTCCCTAGTCAATTTTTTTTGTCATTTTGGAAAGGGTTTTTCAATTTTTTTTTTGTTTGCCCCAACTGACCATTGTCAGCTTGACATCAAATTGGCCCTATTTATATGCTAATTTAGATGAAACATTTTTTATGGGCCCCAGCCACAAGGTTTTGAGGACCTGATAGACCTAAACATTGTGTAAAATTAAAAAAGAGCCAATTTTTTGGTCTTCATCAGTCAAGTCGTGCCCGGTTTTTTTTAATTCATAGTGTTTTTTTTTGTGGAATTAAAAATTTTAAAAAACTTGAATGGACCCAATTTGTGTATACTCATGGGGGATAATGAGTATTATTGTTTTTATGTAGATGACATTTTTT
Organism: Oedothorax gibbosus; assembly: GCA_019343175.1. Taxonomy (NCBI): domain Eukaryota; kingdom Metazoa; phylum Arthropoda; class Arachnida; order Araneae; family Linyphiidae; genus Oedothorax; species Oedothorax gibbosus. The sequence continues at coordinate 10,986 of JAFNEN010002906.1, forward strand.
TGTTTGCTAAAAGTTTAGCATTAAAAAAATTCAAAGTTGTTAAAATTTAATAACCCTTTTTTATCTTAAAATTTTAATGAAGAAAACGCAAGCTCCCCTTGGGGTTGAATTTTAGCAAAATGGGATAAGTTTTTTTTATTCCCTCAAAAAAAATATATAGATAAAATAAAAGAAATTATAGTAAAAATAATTTCCCAAAACATCCTTACCAATTTCATTGGGACAGTGTTTTTCCCCAAAACACAATGTCCTAATTCAAATGAAAAGTTAAAAATTCAAGTTACCATATCGAAACTATTGGTGCTTGATTTATTGCGGGCCCCAACCAGACCTATTTGTGTTAGCGGAACATCCCCCCAAATTTCAACCCGGGTTTTATTCATTGGAAATACTTCTTAAATTTTGGATATTGATCAAACCAAAACTATAAATTAAACTTTCAAATGTGAAAGCTTAAATTTAGGTTTTGTGTGCTGTTTTTCCGAAAAACGGGGGCGATCAACTAAATTGGTGGTTGTTTTGTTCGGTGAAGCCCCCTATTATGGAGGACATTTAAAAAAATTTGTAATTTTTTCCCCCACTTTGAACGAATATGTATCACTAACAAATGAAAAGAGTTAGTTTGGGTAATCACATATTAAATGAGTTTAAAATTAAAAAGTTTTAAACTTAATTTGAAGCCTTTTTTAATTTTGACAATCAGGAGAATAAACTTTTTAAATCAACCGTTGAGAATCATCGCCCAAAAAACATAGACATTAAGTACCTTTTTTATAAGAATTTGGTCCTGGAAAATCTTTTTTTTTTAGAAATGTCAATACAAATTTTAATCTAGCAGATCTGTTTAAAAACCTTTGCCAAAATGGGGTTAAAGCACTTGTGGATAAAATTTTTTTGTATAATGATTTAAATTCTAATGTGTTTTTTTTACATGTCTGATTAGGGTCCAGATCGGGTATAATATTTTGCTCATCTTTTATTGTAATTTGGACTTTCTGAAAAATTGTTTTCTTTTGAGGGTTTTTAATTTTTTTCAAAAGTAATACAAAGTATAGTATTTAAAAAAATTTTATTATTAAATTTTTCGGGCCAAATTTTTTTTAACTTACGTTGTCTTCCCATTTACGGGGAAAGGCGGGCCAATTGAGAATAATTGTTTTATTTGATTATCCAAAAATAAAATTCACATAACTTACTTTTCTCTAATTTCCGGTAAATATTACGGCAACGTGCCGTTAAAATGTTTTGAAAAACAAATCATGTTTTCATTTCAGCTCATTTTAAACGTTTGAATAAGTGGGAGCTGAAGGGGTTTTTTGGTTAATTTGAGTTTTTTCAAGTTAATCAATACTTTATCATAAATAATCTGTTTTTTTTTAAACCAGTTTTGGCCTTTAAAAAATGTAGATTATTTTTCATGTGTTTAATTCTCATGAAGTTTATGAAAGCAACTGATTGACTGTTCCGTGTATATATTAAATAGCTATACTAATATAGGGGCAGGCAATCATTTCTCTCCTTTCTTGTCTGTAGATGTTTATGCTCTGGGAGAGGGGGGTGCGAGTGGCCGCATTTTTTTTTAACGTAAAAAAATTTTTTTTTTACATTAAAAAAATTTTTAAGCCTTTTTTTTTTTTTTAGTCATTAAAAAAAGTTTTTCGAGTGTATGAAATGATTCGATCACTCTGCATTTTTAGGATGATTTTATGATACCCCAAAAACTTCACTCAATATTTACTTATTCATCAGAAGAGAACTATTTTTTTATTGAATAATAACTTCTTTTTAGTGTATATGTAAAAAAAAAAAATACTCTTACACAAAGAAAACATATTCTTTGGTTGCTTAAAAAAAAACGGGATTGGACATTAAAGTATTTTTTTTAAAAAATTTTTAAAATATTTAAAAGAAAGGGGCCAAACCCCCGGTCAGGACGAAACACACAAACCCCATATTCATTGGAATGTCTCTATTACCCATGATTGTGAGAAGAGTGAAAACCGGAAATTAAAAAATTTTTTTTGCTGCGTTTGGATTTCACTCAAATTAAACACGCACCTTTTTACTATGGGCTGTTCAAGAATCGGGAAGACGTAAAAGAAATTTTTAAAGAAAGTACTTAAACATGCTCAAAAAATTAGGGGCCTTTGCATACTTTTGTAACCCCCTTAGTTCCAATTTTTATTTTTTTTTTTTAAAAATTAAAATTTGTGAAAAAAATTCATTAGATCCAAAAGAAATGGTAAAAGGGAATTTTTTTAAATTTTTAAATAAAAATTTTGGGGAAAAAATTGGGGAAAAAAAACTTTTGAAAAATTATAACAACAATTTTTTTATAACTGCGTGGAAAAAATCCGACTTTACATTAAAATTTTAAATGACGCGTGCAAAAAGTTAGACTTTTTGAACAGTGAAAAAAAATTTCTTTTTAAAATCGTGCAAAAACTAACTTTTTAAATCAATAACGGGCAAAATGATGCTTTTACCAATCGTGTTCAAATTTTTTTTACCACTAGTCCACAAAAAAATAAGACTCATTGGTTTGAATTTTTTATTTGAGCGTGAATTTTTTCGAAGGCTTGTGATTGGGTAAAAAATTTTTTTTTTGAAGTGATTCTTTTTTTTGGGTCCCTTTTTCCAAGCCAACTAAGAAATTTTGATTGATTTTAAAATAATCATTAATATAATTATCAATTCAAATCATTTTTAAATTGGGGAATGAAATAATTAATCCAATCAAAAAAAGCCATTTATAATACCTTTTTTGCCCCCTTATTATAAAAAAAGTGTAGACAAACCGAAAATCCCCCTTTTTAAAATCGTGAATTTTTTCACTCGCTCGTGAAAAAATTTATTAAACTCGTTTAAAAACCTTATTTTCCACTAGTTCATAAAAATATTTCAAAAATTTTAAATTTTGTGAAAAAAAGTAAAAACTTTTTTAAAAATCTAAGAA
>JAFNEN010002907.1:0-15580 GCA_019343175.1 Oedothorax gibbosus
CCGTGGTGTGTTGAAGGTTTTCTTGGAAAATGTCATCCGAGATGCCGTCACATACACTGAGCACGCTAAGAGGAAGACCGTCACCGCTATGGATGTCGTCTATGCTTTGAAGAGGCAGGGACGTACTCTGTACGGTTTCGGCGGTTAAAAATCCTGCAACTTCATTCATTTCATCATATCATCCCTTCACCGTCCCATAAAAACGGCCCTTTTCAGGGCCAAAAATTATGACACACTTTTTAAAAACATTAATTCTTAGTTAAAAATATTTAAATGTAGAAGTTAGGACCAATTTCTGCCGTGTAGAGGGGCCTGGTGCACGTTAAATCCTTCTTATGAGCAATTCTGCGTATAAAATCACTTTTTACCAGTGTAAAAATGTTCAAATCGCCTTTCTATTACTTTATACCATTGTTTAAATTTATTTTAAATTTGCATTGTTGTCGAATTTAGCTTTTTAAAATGTCGACAATGAATTATCTAGTAAAGTCATAACAATGCTTCAATTACTTTTCCCTACTACCATTGTTGATTTTTTTTTTTTTTTTTTAATTCCGATTTTCGTTATTACCTTGTGCCTGTATGTAACAATGATTAGACTAATTTTTTTTTAATGTTTCATAACGGTTGCGTTGGGTGCCTGCTCAGGTGTCGGCTCGTAACTTGACTGCGGCTATAAATTACGCCGCCAATAACCCTCGTGTAGCTCTAGTGCGACGTTAATTCAAATTTAGCTTACATTTTTGAATGTTTAAATTAATAAAAAAAAGGGGGGGGGGGAAATGATGTTTCTTTTTTTTTTGTATTAATATGAGTGTTTATATATTTTTTGGCTCTGAAAAGAGCCGTTTTTTTTTGTAGGTGTGTGTGTAACTGTTCAGTCTATTTTTTAGCTGCCTTTTTGGGTGCAGCCTTTTTAGGGGTCTTTAGCTTTTTTGCTTTGGGTGCCTTCGGCTTTGCAGCTTTGACAGCCTTTTTAGGAGACTTGGGCTTGGCGGCCTTTTTGGGAGTCGCCTTCTTGGCAGCTGGCTTTTTCTTCTCAACCTTTGCCTTCGGCTTGGCTGCAGGTTTCTTAGCTGCGGCCTTTGCTTTTTTGGCAGGGGAAGCGGCTTTTACTGCCTTGGGCTTTTTCACCTCCTTCACTGGCTTTTTGGTCTTCTGGCCGGAAGCGCTCAGCTTGAAAGAGCCGGTAGCACCCTTTCCCTTGGTCTGGACGAGGGATCCGCTGACCACGGCACTCTTCAGGTATTTCTTAATGAAGGGTGTCAATCGGTCGAGATCGACCTTGTGGTGGGCACCGATGTGCTTCTTGATGGCCTGCAGAGACGATCCACCACGCTCTTTCAAAGCGGTGATGGCATCGACGACCATATCGGCCACTTTGGGATGGTGTGGGCGCAGTTTTGGGCTTTTTGGCGGCGGCCTTTGCCTTTTTTTTAGCGTGGCGGCGGCAGGGGTAGCGGCAACGGCAGCAGTTTCTTCAGACATGTTTTCGCTAGGAAATCTGAGATCAGAATAAAGTTTAAAACTCTAACACGAAAGTTGTGAGCGAGTAGCTTCAGCGCCCCCTACATCGTCTTCTGATTCGCTGGTTTGCGTGACGTGTGTGCCGTGAAGTTATAAAAAGGCTAAAAATTTTCAAATTGACATTTCTGGCTAGATTTTCATACGTGTAGCACGTAATCGAAGCAATGGCTCGTACTAAGCAGACCGCCCGTAAGAGTACCGGAGGCAAGGCCCCCAGGAAGCAGTTGGCCACAAAGGCCGCTCGAAAGAGCGCGCCGGCAACCGGTGGAGTTAAGAAACCCCATCGTTACAGGCCCGGTACCGTCGCTCTCCGTGAGATCCGTCGTTACCAAAAGTCGACCGAACTTTTGATCCGCAAGCTGCCTTTCCAGCGCTTGGTCAGAGAAATCGCTCAGGATTTCAAGACTGATCTGCGATTCCAGAGCTCCGCCGTCATGGCTCTCCAGGAAGCCAGCGAGGCCTACCTCGTCGGTTTGTTTGAGGACACCAACTTGTGTGCCATCCACGCCAAGCGTGTCACCATCATGCCAAAGGACATCCAACTTGCCCGACGTATCCGTGGCGAGAGAGCTTAAATTTCTCAAAACTCACACCTAAATCAAACGGCCCTTTTTAGGGCCAAAATATATCTTGCATCAACACATACACTCTAGCTAAGCTAATTGAATTAATATACTTACTTGGGTGCCCCCCCCCCCTTTTTTTTTTAAAATTCAAAATATCATCACGCCCCGCATATACACACAATTTATTAGTTAAATATGTAATATTGCCGCGCGTAGAAAAGAAACCGTTCAGTTTCAAAAGGCGTAGAGGGAGCCACCACCGCCGTCTCCTCTTTTTAAAGTTTTTGAGATCCCATTAATAGCTTTTATTTTAAGATATATGTGATTGTTTTTTGTGTTAATATTTTTTGGCCCTGAGAAGGGCCGTTTGTTTCTAGGGTGTTGTGGAAGTGTGTTTAAGCTTTCTTTTCTGTCTTCTTTGGCAGAAGAACAGCCTGGATGTTTGGCAGTACACCACCTTGAGCGATGGTGACTCCAGAGAGAAGCTTGTTCAATTCCTCGTCGTTACGGATGGCGAGTTGAAGATGTCTAGGGATGATCCTAGTCTTCTTGTTGTCTCTAGCGGCATTGCCAGCCAACTCGAGAACCTCAGCTGCCAAGTACTCCAAAACAGCGGCTAGGTAGACTGGAGCACCAGCACCCACTCGCTCGGCATAATTGCCTTTTCGGAGAAGACGATGGATACGGCCGACGGGAAACTGAAGCCCGGCACGGCTGGATCGAGTCTTGCTCTTTCCCTTTACTTTACCGCCTTTGCCTCGTCCTGACATGATTTATAGGTTTGATGGGTATGAACTCTAAAGAGAGAATGCCACCAACTTTTCAAAATTCTGTTTATATAAGATTTGGCTGAACTTTCCGACCCACCAATCAGTTCGCTTCTTTTTCCCCACTCCTCGCCACCTTCCCCACTGCAGCGCCACCACCCCTCCGCTCTCTCTCTCGGTGAAATGGAGAGTTGATTTTTAAATTTATCAATTCAATTGAATTTAATAAAGCGGCTCCTCGCGCGCCCGAGCAGGGGACTGTTGTTGCTGTAGCAACGCGTGAACCGGGCCACGCGGTCGTGCCGCTTTGCGTCCCTCCCGCGCGTTATAATCGCAATAAATGAAATGTGCATCGCATTGTGATTAAAATCTGGTCATAATGTTTTATTGCCGGTACAAGAAACAAAGCAATTCGAAAAAGGCAACAATGATACGGAAAGAAAGTTTGCTACAAACGCATCTCCATTGTTGAGATAAATGAATTAAATCGGCAACAATACAATTTTAAAATAAGCTTAAAAAGTTGGTTTCTACATTGTTACACTTTGAAAAGTCGATTAAAAACGTTTAAATCGTTCGTAGTAATGATATTAAATGCACCAGAGTCAGAAACACGGCAGATTTAGTCGTTGCGTCTTTTTGTGAACCAAGCAATCGGCTTTAGGTATTTTTTTTTCTTTCTTTTTATAACTGAATCGCACATTCCGGGCCTATTTTATGGTTGATATTACTTATTTTGATCAATTGACGGAGTCAAACTTTATATAAACTACTGCATTATAGCAGACTGCCAACGGCCATACCATGTTGAAAATACCGGTTCTCGTCCGATCACCGAAGTCAAGCAACATCGGGCGCGGTCAGTACTTGGGAGGGTGACCACCTGGGAACACCGCGTGCCGTTGGCATTCTTTTTGCCTTTTTTAAATTGAAATGAATTAGCTAATTATGATTTACCATTTTATAAAATTGGACCCCATCTTTGTTGACACTCTGGTATATTTCAGATATCTATATTTCAATCGTTACCCTTTTTAAAGAATCAATTACAGACGAATGATAGTTTCGGTTTCGTAATGGAGTGGTTAGATTTATGGACGATTTGTGTACTAGTAGGAGTGTGTGTGTAATAAATATTTTGGCCCTGAAAAGGGCCTTTGGTTGTGACGGTGGGGAAGAATTTACTTGGAGCTGGTGTATTTGGTAACAGCCTTGGTTCCCTCAGAGACGGCGTGTTTTGCCAATTCTCCGGGGAGCAGGAGTCGCACGGCAGTCTGGATTTCCCGACTGGTGATGGTGCTCCTCTTGTTGTAGTGAGCAAGGCGAGAGGATTCGGCAGCGATTCTCTCAAAGATGTCGTTGACGAAGGAGTTCATGATCGACATGGCTTTGCTGGAAATGCCAGTGTCGGGGTGAACCTGCTTCAAGACTTTGTAGATGTAAATAGCGAAGGACTCCTTCCTGCGCTTCTTCCTCTTCTTTTTGTCACCAGCACGGACAGCCTTTTGGGCTTTACCGGCCTTCTTGACAGCTTTGCCAATGCTTGGGGAGGCATGATGCGTAACTTTCGATATCAAATAGCGAAGTGATGAAATTTCCCCAATTTTTTGACTATTTATGCGTTCAGCGGCATCTTTTCTCCCTACCAATGGGATTTGGCAGAGGGCGCTGCCGACGCGGCAAAAGTAATAAATACCCGAAAAATTTGGAATTTTCATCACTTCGGTTTTTGAATCCTGTGAGTAAACATGTCTGGTCGAGGCAAAGGAGGAAAGGGACTTGGAAAGGGGGTGCCAAGAGGCATCGTAAGGTGTTGCGTGATAACATCCAGGGTATCACCAAGCCTGCCATCCGCCGTCTTGCTAGACGTGGTGGTGTGAAGCGTATCTCTGGTCTGATCTACGAAGAGACCCGTGGTGTGTTGAAGGTTTTCTTGGAAAATGTCATCCGAGATGCCGTCACATACACTGAGCACGCTAAGAGGAAGACCGTCACCGCTATGGATGTCGTCTATGCTTTGAAGAGGCAGGGACGTACTCTGTACGGTTTCGGCGGTTAAAAATCCTGCAACTTCATTCATTTCATCATATCATCCCTTCACCGTCCCATAAAAACGGCCCTTTTCAGGGCCAAAAATTATGACACACTTTTTAAAAACATTAATTCTTAGTTAAAAATATTTAAATGTAGAAGTTAGGACCAATTTCTGCCGTGTAGAGGGGCCTGGTGCACGTTAAATCCTTCTTATGAGCAATTCTGCGTATAAAATCACTTTTTACCAGTGTAAAAATGTTCAAATCGCCTTTCTATTACTTTATACCATTGTTTAAATTTATTTTAAATTTGCATTGTTGTCGAATTTAGCTTTTTAAAATGTCGACAATGAATTATCTAGTAAAGTCATAACAATGCTTCAATTACTTTTCCCTACTACCATTGTTGATTTTTTTTTTTTTTTTTAATTCCGATTTTCGTTATTACCTTGTGCCTGTATGTAACAATGATTAGACTAATTTTTTTTTAATGTTTCATAACGGTTGCGTTGGGTGCCTGCTCAGGTGTCGGCTCGTAACTTGACTGCGGCTATAAAATTACGCCGCCAATAACCCTCGTGTAGCTCTAGTGCGACGTTAATTCCAATTTTGCTTACATTTTTGAATATTTAAATTAATAAAAAAAACGGGGGGGGGGTAAATGATGTTTCTTTTTTTTTTGTATTAATATGAGTGTTTATATATTTTTTGGCTCTGAAAAGAGCCGTTTTTTTTTTGTAGGTGTGTGTGTAACTGTTCAGTCTATTTTTTAGCTGCCTTTTTGGGTGCAGCCTTTTTAGGGGTCTTTAGCTTTTTTGCTTTGGGTGCCTTCGGCTTTGCAGCTTTGACAGCCTTTTTAGGAGACTTGGGCTTGGCGGCCTTTTTGGGAGTCGCCTTCTTGGCAGCTGGCTTTTTCTTCTCAACCTTTGCCTTCGGCTTGGCTGCAGGTTTCTTAGCTGCGGCCTTTGCTTTTTTGGCAGGGGAAGCGGCTTTTACTGCCTTGGGCTTTTTCACCTCCTTCACTGGCTTTTTGGTCTTCTGGCCGGAAGCGCTCAGCTTGAAAGAGCCGGTAGCACCCTTTCCCTTGGTCTGGACGAGGGATCCGCTGACCACGGCACTCTTCAGGTATTTCTTAATGAAGGGTGTCAATCGGTCGAGATCGACCTTGTGTGGGCACCGATGTGCTTCTTGATGGCCTGCAGAGACGATCCACCACGCTCTTTCAAAGCGGTGATGGCATCGACGACCATATCGGCCACTTTGGGATGGGTGGGCGCAGTTTTGGGCTTTTTGGCGGCGGCCTTTGCCTTTTTTTTAGGCGTGGCGGCGGCAGGGGTAGCGGCAACGGCAGCAGTTTCTTCAGACATGTTTTCGCTAGGAAATCTGAGATCAGAATAAAGTTTAAAACTCTAACACGAAAGTTGTGAGCGAGTAGCTTCAGCGCCCCCTACATCGTCTTCTGATTCGCTGGTTTGCGTGACGTGTGTGCCGTGAAGTTATAAAAAGGCTAAAAAATTTTCAAATTGACATTTCTGGCTAGATTTTCATACGTGTAGCACGTAATCGAAGCAATGGCTCGTACTAAGCAGACCGCCCGTAAGAGTACCGGAGGCAAGGCCCCCAGGAAGCAGTTGGCCACAAAGGCCGCTCGAAAGAGCGCGCCGGCAACCGGTGGAGTTAAGAAACCCCATCGTTACAGGCCCGGTACCGTCGCTCTCCGTGAGATCCGTCGTTACCAAAAGTCGACCGAACTTTTGATCCGCAAGCTGCCTTTCCAGCGCTTGGTCAGAGAAATCGCTCAGGATTTCAAGACTGATCTGCGATTCCAGAGCTCCGCCGTCATGGCTCTCCAGGAAGCCAGCGAGGCCTACCTCGTCGGTTTGTTTGAGGACACCAACTTGTGTGCCATCCACGCCAAGCGTGTCACCATCATGCCAAAGGACATCCAACTTGCCCGACGTATCCGTGGCGAGAGAGCTTAAATTTCTCAAAACTCACACCTAAATCAAACGGCCCTTTTTAGGGCCAAAATATATCTTGCATCAACACATACACTCTAGCTAAGCTAATTGAGTTAATATACTTACTTGGGCGCCCCCCCCCCCTTTTTTTTTTAAATTCAAAATATTATCACGCCCTGCATATACAAATAATTTATTAGTTAAATATGTAATATTGCCGCGCGTAGAAAAAAACCGTTCAGTTTCAAAAGGCGTAGAGGGAGCCACCACCGCCGTCTCCTCTTTTTACAGTTTTTGAGATCCCATTAATAGCTTTTATTTTAAGATATATGTGATTGTTTTTTGTGTTAATATTTTTTGGCCCTGAGAAGGGCCGTTTGTTTCTAGGGTGTTGTGGAAGTGTGTTTAAGCTTTCTTTTCTGTCTTCTTTGGCAGAAGAACAGCCTGGATGTTTGGCAGTACACCACCTTGAGCGATGGTGACTCCAGAGAGAAGCTTGTTCAATTCCTCGTCGTTACGGATGGCGAGTTGAAGATGTCTAGGGATGATCCTAGTCTTCTTGTTGTCTCTAGCGGCATTGCCAGCCAACTCGAGAACCTCAGCTGCCAAGTACTCCAAAACAGCGGCTAGGTAGACTGGAGCACCAGCACCCACTCGCTCGGCATAATTGCCCTTTCGGAGAAGACGATGGATACGGCCGACGGGAAACTGAAGCCCGGCACGGCTGGATCGAGTCTTGCTCTTTCCCTTTACTTTACCGCCTTTGCCTCGTCCTGACATGATTTATAGGTTTGATGGGTATGAACTCTAAAGAGAGAATGGGCCACCAACTTTTCAAAATTCGGTTTATATAAGATTTGGCTGAACTTTCCGACCCACCAATCAGTTCGCTTCTTTTTCCCCACTCCTCGCCACCTTCCCCACTGCAGCGCCACCACCCCTCCGCTCTCTCTCTCTCGGTGAAATGGAGAGTTGATTTTTAAATTTATCAATTCAATTGAATTTAATAAAGCGGCTCCTCGCGCGCCCGAGCAGGGGACTGTTGTTGCTGTAGCAACGCGTGAACCGGGCCACGCGGTCGTGCCGCTTTGCGTCCCTCCCGCGCGTTATAATCGCAATAAATGAAATGTGCATCGCATTGTGATTAAAATCTGGTCATAATGTTTATTGCCGGTACAAGAAACAAAGCAATTCGAAAAAGGCAACAATGATACGGAAAGAAAGTTTGCTACAAACGCATCTCTCCATTGTTGAGATAAATGAATTAAATCGGCAACAATACAATTTTAAAATAAGCTTAAAAAGTTGGTTTCTACATTGTTACACTTTGAAAAGTCGATTAAAAACGTTTAAATCGTTCGTAGTAATGATATTAAATGCACCAGAGTCAGAAACACGGCAGATTTAGTCGTTGCGTCTTTTTGTGAACCAAGCAATCGGCTTTAGGTATTTTTTTTTCTTTCTTTTTATAACTGAATCGCACATTCCGGGCCTATTTTATGGTTGATATTACTTATTTTGATCAATTGACGGAGTCAAACTTTATATAAACTACTGCATTATAGCAGACTGCCAACGGCCATACCATGTTGAAAATACCGGTTCTCGTCCGATCACCGAAGTCAAGCAACATCGGGCGCGGTCAGTACTTGGGAGGGTGACCACCTGGGAACACCGCGTGCCGTTGGCATTCTTTTTGCCTTTTTTTAAATTGAAATGAATTAGCTTAATTATGATTTACCATTTTATAAAATTGGACCCCATCTTTGTTGACACTCTGGTATATTTCAGATATCTATATTTCAATCGTTACCCTTTTTAAAGAATCAATTACAGACGAATGATAGTTTCGGTTTCGTAATGGAGTGGTTAGATTTATGGACGATTTGTGTACTAGTAGGAGTGTGTGTGTAATAAATATTTTGGCCCTGAAAAGGGCCTTTGGTTGTGACGGTGGGGAAGAATTTACTTGGAGCTGGTGTATTTGGTAACAGCCTTGGTTCCCTCAGAGACGGCGTGTTTTGCCAATTCTCCGGGGAGCAGGAGTCGCACGGCAGTCTGGATTTCCCGACTGGTGATGGTGCTCCTCTTGTTGTAGTGAGCAAGGCGAGAGGATTCGGCAGCGATTCTCTCAAAGATGTCGTTGACGAAGGAGTTCATGATCGACATGGCTTTGCTGGAAATGCCAGTGTCGGGGTGAACCTGCTTCAAGACTTTGTAGATGTAAATAGCGAAGGACTCCTTCCTGCGCTTCTTCCTCTTCTTTTTGTCACCAGCACGGACAGCCTTTTGGGCTTTACCGGCCTTCTTGACAGCTTTGCCAGATGCTTGGGGAGGCATGATGCGTAACTTTCGATATCAAATAGCGAAGTGATGAAATTTCCCCAATTTTTTGACTATTTATGCGTTCAGCGGCATCTTTTCTCCCTACCAATGGGATTTGGCAGAGGGCGCTGCCGACGCGGCAAAAGTAATAAATACCCGAAAAAATTTGGAATTTTCATCACTTCGGTTTTTGAATCCTGTGAGTAAACATGTCTGGTCGAGGCAAAGGAGGAAAGGGACTTGGAAAGGGGGGTGCCAAGAGGCATCGTAAGGTGTTGCGTGATAACATCCAGGGTATCACCAAGCCTGCCATCCGCCGTCTTGCTAGACGTGGTGGTGTGAAGCGTATCTCTGGTCTGATCTACGAAGAGACCCGTGGTGTGTTGAAGGTTTTCTTGGAAAATGTCATCCGAGATGCCGTCACATACACTGAGCACGCTAAGAGGAAGACCGTCACCGCTATGGATGTCGTCTATGCTTTGAAGAGGCAGGGACGTACTCTGTACGGTTTCGGCGGTTAAAAATCCTGCAACTTCATTCATTTCATCATATCATCCCTTCACCGTCCCATAAAAACGGCCCTTTTCAGGGCCAAAAATTATGACACACTTTTTAAAAACATTAATTCTTAGTTAAAAATATTTAAATGTAGAAGTTAGGACCAATTTCTGCCGTGTAGAGGGGCCTGGTGCACGTTAAATCCTTCTTATGAGCAATTCTGCGTATAAAATCACTTTTTACCAGTGTAAAAATGTTCAAATCGCCTTTCTATTACTTTATACCATTGTTTAAATTTATTTTAAATTTGCATTGTTGTCGAATTTAGCTTTTTAAAATGTCGACAATGAATTATCTAGTAAAGTCATAACAATGCTTCAATTACTTTTCCCTACTACCATTGTTGATTTTTTTTTTTTTTTTTTAATTCCGATTTTCGTTATTACCTTGTGCCTGTATGTAACAATGATTAGACTAATTTTTTTTTAATGTTTCATAACGGTTGCGTTGGGTGCCTGCTCAGGTGTCGGCTCGTAACTTGACTGCGGCTATAAAATTACGCCGCCAATAACCCTCGTGTAGCTCTAGTGCGACGTTAATTCAAATTTAGCTTACATTTTTGAATATTTAAATTAATAAAAAAAACGGGGGGGGGGTAAATGATGTTTCTTTTTTTTTTGTATTAATATGAGTGTTTATATATTTTTTGGCTCTGAAAAGAGCCGTTTTTTTTTGTAGGTGTGTGTGTAACTGTTCAGTCTATTTTTTAGCTGCCTTTTTGGGTGCAGCCTTTTTAGGGGTCTTTAGCTTTTTTGCTTTGGGTGCCTTCGGCTTTGCAGCTTTGACAGCCTTTTTAGGAGACTTGGGCTTGGCGGCCTTTTTGGGAGTCGCCTTCTTGGCAGCTGGCTTTTTCTTCTCAACCTTTGCCTTCGGCTTGGCTGCAGGTTTCTTAGCTGCGGCCTTTGCTTTTTTGGCAGGGGAAGCGGCTTTTACTGCCTTGGGCTTTTTCACCTCCTTCACTGGCTTTTTGGTCTTCTGGCCGGAAGCGCTCAGCTTGAAAGAGCCGGTAGCACCCTTTCCCTTGGTCTGGACGAGGGATCCGCTGACCACGGCACTCTTCAGGTATTTCTTAATGAAGGGTGTCAATCGGTCGAGATCGACCTTGTGGTGGGCACCGATGTGCTTCTTGATGGCCTGCAGAGACGATCCACCGCGCTCTTTCAAAGCGGTGATGGCATCGACGACCATATCGGCCACTTTGGGATGGGTGGGCGCAGTTTTGGGCTTTTTAGCGGCGGCCTTTGCCTTTTTTTTAGGCGTGGCGGCGGCGGGGGTAGCGGCAACGGCAGCAGTTTCTTCAGACATGTTTTCGCTAGGAAATCTGAGATCAGAATAAAGTTTAAAACTCTAACACGAAAGTTGTGAGCGAGTAGCTTCAGCGCCCCCTACATCGTCTTCTGATTCGCTGGTTTGCGTGACGTGTGTGCCGTGAAGTTATAAAAAGGCTAAAAAATTTTCAAATTGACATTTCTGGCTAGATTTTCATACGTGTAGCACGTAATCGAAGCAATGGCTCGTACTAAGCAGACCGCCCGTAAGAGTACCGGAGGCAAGGCCCCCAGGAAGCAGTTGGCCACAAAGGCCGCTCGAAAGAGCGCGCCGGCAACCGGTGGAGTTAAGAAACCCCATCGTTACAGGCCCGGTACCGTCGCTCTCCGTGAGATCCGTCGTTACCAAAAGTCGACCGAACTTTTGATCCGCAAGCTGCCTTTCCAGCGCTTGGTCAGAGAAATCGCTCAGGATTTCAAGACTGATCTGCGATTCCAGAGCTCCGCCGTCATGGCTCTCCAGGAAGCCAGCGAGGCCTACCTCGTCGGTTTGTTTGAGGACACCAACTTGTGTGCCATCCACGCCAAGCGTGTCACCATCATGCCAAAGGACATCCAACTTGCCCGACGTATCCGTGGCGAGAGAGCTTAAATTTCTCAAAACTCACACCTAAATCAAACGGCCCTTTTTAGGGCCAAAATATATCTTGCATCAACACATACACTCTAGCTAAGCTAATTGAATTAATATACTTTTGGTGCCCCCCCCCCCTTTTTTTTTAAATTCAAAATATTATCACGCCCTGCATATACAAATAATTTATTAGTTAAATATGTAATATTGCCGCGCGTAGAAAAGAAACCGTTCAGTTTCAAAAGGCGTAGAGGGAGCCACCACCGCCGTCTCCTCTTTTTACAGTTTTTGAGATCCCATTAATAGCTTTTATTTTAAGATATATGTGATTGTTTTTTGTGTTAATATTTTTTGGCCCTGAGAAGGGCCGTTTGTTTCTAGGGTGTTGTGGAAGTGTGTTTAAGCTTTCTTTTCTGTCTTCTTTGGCAGAAGAACAGCCTGGATGTTTGGCAGTACACCACCTTGAGCGATGGTGACTCCAGAGAGAAGCTTGTTCAATTCCTCGTCGTTACGGATGGCGAGTTGAAGATGTCTAGGGATGATCCTAGTCTTCTTGTTGTCTCTAGCGGCATTGCCAGCCAACTCGAGAACCTCAGCTGCCAAGTACTCCAAAACAGCGGCTAGGTAGACTGGAGCACCAGCACCCACTCGCTCGGCATAATTGCCTTTTCGGAGAAGACGATGGATACGGCCGACGGGAAACTGAAGCCCGGCACGGCTGGATCGAGTCTTGCTCTTTCCCTTTACTTTACCGCCTTTGCCTCGTCCTGACATGATTTATAGGTTTGATGGGTATGAACTCTAAAGAGAGAATGCCACCAACTTTTCAAAATTCTGTTTATATAAGATTTGGCTGAACTTTCCGACCCACCAATCAGTTCGCTTCTTTTTCCCCACTCCTCGCCACCTTCCCCACTGCAGCGCCACCACCCCTCCGCTCTCTCTCTCGGTGAAATGGAGAGTTGATTTTTAAATTTATCAATTCAATTGAATTTAATAAAGCGGCTCCTCGCGCGCCCGAGCAGGGGACTGTTGTTGCTGTAGCAACGCGTGAACCGGGCCACGCGGTCGTGCCGCTTTGCGTCCCTCCCGCGCGTTATAATCGCAATAAATGAAATGTGCATCGCATTGTGATTAAAATCTGGTCATAATGTTTATTGCCGGTACAAGAAACAAAGCAATTCGAAAAGGCAACAATGATACGGAAAGAAAGTTTGCTACAAACGCATCTCCATTGTTGAGATAAATGAATTAAATCGGCAACAATACAATTTTAAAATAAGCTTAAAAGTTGGTTTCTACATTGTTACACTTTGAAAAGTCGATTAAAAACGTTTAAATCGTTCGTAGTAATGATATTAAATGCACCAGAGTCAGAAACACGGCAGATTTAGTCGTTGCGTCTTTTTGTGAACCAAGCAATCGGCTTTAGGTATTTTTTTTTCTTTCTTTTTATAACTGAATCGCACATTCCGGGCCTATTTTATGGTTGATATTACTTATTTTGATCAATTGACGGAGTCAAACTTTATATAAACTACTGCATTATAGCAGACTGCCAACGGCCATACCATGTTGAAAATACCGGTTCTCGTCCGATCACCGAAGTCAAGCAACATCGGGCGCGGTCAGTACTTGGGAGGGTGACCACCTGGGAACACCGCGTGCCGTTGGCATTCTTTTTGCCTTTTTTAAATTGAAATGAATTAGCTTAATTATGATTTACCATTTTATAAAATTGGACCCCATCTTTGTTGACACTCTGGTATATTTCAGATATCTATATTTCAATCGTTACCCTTTTTAAAGAATCAATTACAGACGAATGATAGTTTCGGTTTCGTAATGGAGTGGTTAGATTTATGGACGATTTGTGTACTAGTAGGAGTGTGTGTGTAATAAATATTTTGGCCCTGAAAAGGGCCTTTGGTTGTGACGGTGGGGAAGAATTTACTTGGAGCTGGTGTATTTGGTAACAGCCTTGGTTCCCTCAGAGACGGCGTGTTTTGCCAATTCTCCGGGGAGCAGGAGTCGCACGGCAGTCTGGATTTCCCGACTGGTGATGGTGCTCCTCTTGTTGTAGTGAGCAAGGCGAGAGGATTCGGCAGCGATTCTCTCAAAGATGTCGTTGACGAAGGAGTTCATGATCGACATGGCTTTGCTGGAAATGCCAGTGTCGGGGTGAACCTGCTTCAAGACTTTGTAGATGTAAATAGCGAAGGACTCCTTCCTGCGCTTCTTCCTCTTCTTTTTGTCACCAGCACGGACAGCCTTTTGGGCTTTACCGGCCTTCTTGACAGCTTTGCCAGATGCTTGGGGAGGCATGATGCGTAACTTTCGATATCAAATAGCGAAGTGATGAAATTTGTATCTTGTATCTTGTATCTTGCATAAATATCTCTGCCGACCCGAAGGTCTCTACAGATTCATCTAAGGTAGTCCCTAGTGGGAACTAATGGGCTATTGTCTATTGATACAGCGGGTGCTGCAGGTTGAAGTACTCTATGGGGAGAGCAGTTCTAGGAGTGCGACCAACTTGTCAGCTTTGGTGGTGCAGGCTGCAAGAGCAGCTGCCTTTCTCTTGAAGGATTGCACATCGCCGAAGACGTCAGCAATGGCGTCTTTGACGGCGGATAGCGCATCAGCTAGGGAGGCGACGTCGTCAGTCTGGAGGCGGGGCATGGGGTGCTGCCACCTGGCGGCACTCTGAGGAAGCTCCCGCTTCGGGAGCTTGGGACGCTCTGGACAGGACGCCGAGGAACTAAGGTGGTTCCCGCCGCAGTTGGCACAGCGGTGGGTCTGGGGGTCTGCACGGGACGGGCAGGCGCGGGAATCATGGCCGAGGCCACAAAACCTACACCTGGGCCCCATATGGCAGTGGGTACTGACGTGGCCGAAGTTCTGGCAGCAGTAACATTGGGGTATGCGCGAAATCTTCTTAAATGGCTCGAAGTGGACCTTCTTGCCAAGAAGACTGCTCTGACGGTAGATTTCCTTAAATCTAGCGGTCCGGACGATGAGGACCTGGAAGATTGGCAGGATGTCTTTGGTGCGGGCCCGCGTCAGCTGGGCCACCTTTTCTACAATGTATCCCTCCGCGGCCAGGGCAGAGGCGATAGTCTGAGGAACCGTGTCGCAGGGCAAGCCTTTGACAACGGTCTTGAGGAAATTCCGCTTGTTTCTCGAGTGGCGGAAGTAGCCGGCCTTTTCCGCGGTCAGAATGGCGAGAATCTTTCTCTCCTCGTCCTGGGTCCGCGGAAACACCTTCACGAACTTGTGGAAGGGTTTTTTGCCGATGTCCGCCATCGTTTCCGCAATGCGGCTGCAAATGAGATCGCCGAGTTCCCCTCCGAGGAAGAGAATCGGGTCGGGTTTGGGTGCCGCCGGGAATTGGGCATCCGGGGTCTTAATATCAACCGCCTCCGGGAATTGGGCATCCGGATTTGGCTTGATCCGCTTGGCTGCCGGGGCATCCGTGTTTCCCTCCTGGGACGGGGCATCCGAGCATACCTCCGGAATGGGGCATCCGGGTAGCAGTCCCTGCCGTCGGGAATTTGGCATCCGACGACAGCTCCATGACTCAGCCAAGGGTTGGAATTTGTTTGAGATGGGGATTTGGCCACGGTTTTTGGGGTTAGGCAGGACCTTTAAACTCTCATTCCAGAATTCGGGTGGTCACCGTAAAAAGATTCTTAACCAAAAGATAAAACCGCCATTTTAAAACATCGTGGTTTTGATGAAACAAAAGCTTTTTAATGGCCTCATAAACCCATCCAGGGGGGGAATTCAGGCGTGCATAGTACTTTACCTAACATGCCTAGGGGGCCACTAATTGTCATCCCGATCTGAGAGCGGAGTTCATGGGGCCTTCCCGTTACTTCGGTTCCGCTTACGGCAAAAATGA
Organism: Oedothorax gibbosus; assembly: GCA_019343175.1. Lineage (NCBI taxonomy): Eukaryota > Metazoa > Arthropoda > Arachnida > Araneae > Linyphiidae > Oedothorax > Oedothorax gibbosus. The sequence continues at coordinate 15,544 of JAFNEN010002907.1, forward strand.
CCGATTTTGGATATCCACAGCAAGAGCTCCAGTTTTG